>CM063256.1:1697607-1713529 GCA_032158295.1 Pycnopodia helianthoides | reverse complement strand
TAGAGTCTGCCGATCTGCGTCTTGAAACTAAAGTTCTGTTGTTGAGATAAATTTGCTCCGTTGTGACGGAAGGGAGTCGCTGGCGATCCCATGACTCGGCTGATGGGGACTGAGGGACATCCACCCCGTACCCGCCGTGTTGTCCCCTCGGTGGAGTTGGGGTCCGCTCCGTTGGAGGTTGTACCCCCACTGATCGGACTCTTAGTCTTGACTGGCTGAACGCAGCGATGGCGTTCTTCCCCCCTGCCTTACGGGCTTGTTGCACCCCTAGTTCGTTCACGACGCTGCTTGCGTTCTTCGCCCCGTTCGTTTTCGAGGCTGGCGATGTGGCGAACGGCAAGGACGACTGTACTCGTTTGCTTGTCTCCCATTCCTTGTACACGCTGGAGTCAAAATGTTCCCCGAGAGCGGCTGTGATCTGTTTAAGATTCAGAGCGGCTCGGCTTATTTTAGATGTCCTAAAATTAGCAAAAGTGTAATACGGGTTGTTTGGGTTCATCACAGCTTGGGCGCTACCTCCTTGGGGTCTGCTTTTCCTTGCCCCTGTTTTGGGCGGCATCGGGTAGGAAGGAAAGCCATTGGGAAGGCTGAAGAGGTCGATGATTTTCTTAGTTGTGGTCGCTCCCAGCAAGTATCTATCCCGTCCCCTGAGGTCCAGCGGGCGGGGAACGAAGGATGGCGGCTGCTGCTGCGGCCGAGCGTAGGCAGTGTTCACCGCTGGACGCCTCTCGTAGATTGGGATCCTCTTCGGTATCGTGTACACCTGTAAATCTAGATCAAACGTGACCTTCTTCCGGGTACGGGACTCGGTACTTGAGGGAGCAGGAGCTGATTTCGACCCGTCGGCTACTGGGTCGGTAGCCGGTGGTGGTACCGTTGGTGGTGCCGCTCGGCCCGGCTCAACTGGCAGTCGGTCTTCCCCTCTCTCCTCCATCTCTAGTGCACGCTCCAAATTACTACGACACGCCTCCTCTTATTCTGCCGAATGCAAACAACACAGTTATTCATAATAATCCCATAGTCACGTTTACGCATCTAATTTTTCCAAACTGAATCATCCAATTTGCCGGCAGCTGTTGTATTTTTGAAGAGTCGTAAAATCAAAGTCCATCCTATAGGTCCATCCTATAGGTGCTCAAAATGACGGCAATGGATCAGTCACAGAATCGCCGTAATACCGTGCACTTTGTGCGATTGGGTCACTCATTTCATTTTATACGAATTAAGTTGAGTCAACATTATAATTGTATTTGCACTTCTCTATATTAGATGTTTATCGGTGCTTAGACACTGTCAACGGGGGAAGGCAAACAATCAACAGTCCCGTGTCTTCTGAATTATCTTTGTGGTGTTTCAAACATTTACGTTTCCATGGCTCGATGTGAAGAATGTTACAGGAGACAGAACGGCAGCCCGTTCAGTTTGTATAAGTACTCACAGTCAGCAGTGTGGACGGACTGCTGTCTGTCAACACCCGGGTTTATGGAGAGACAAGCACGGCAGATAATCTGATAGCGTCCGCAGTCGCTATGGAGATTCGTGGCAAAACTTTCTCCAACTTGTGGGGTAAAATGGCTTTTAAATCCCCCTGTGCGTCATCCGTAAGAATAACAAGCTCTTGCTTTCATGAGTTATAATCCTTAATCCCGAATCAGTCGAAACACACAGCAGATCTGGCGAAATTATTACAGTCAATCCTTCATGATGATCCGCGTAGAGAACATTACATCCAACGTTCCACAGCAGAATTTTTTTTTCCGTTAGACGATTTATTGTGGCACCCACGTCAAACGAAAACTCTCCATAGATTGAAACTCAAAACTTCTGTTGTTGGTATTAATGCTTTATACCCGGATGCTGTCCGTAGATCCTGGTATTTTTTCCCCAGTCGGATTTTAGAGATTAGATTATTCTGTTGCCAAACATGAGCTTTTCTAGACTCGCTACCGTCCGTCACCATTCACTACACAAAATACTGCGAAAACAAGACTGCGCATTGTTGGTCGTCTGGAACCGTGTGTAGTCTGTTTCCACACGGTATTCAGCGTATCCTTCGGTGGGGGTTGTCATACCTCTGTGGCAGCATTGTGATGGTAATGACTATTGTGGATTTATCGATCTATTGATAAAGTACATGGACCCTTCGTGTTGGTAAATGACTTGCCATTATGATAACGATGTTTGTGCACGATCAATGTATAGATCCATAGTCTTGTCAACAGTTGATTGCTTTCGATGTAATTAAGATAGGACGCCAAGTTAAGATAACCGATAAATGAGAGCTATTTTGCTTAATCAAATTAATCAAATCGAGACTGGAAAGAGTCTGGCCCTCTTTTTCCATAGGATCAATGTTATAGCATGGAGGTAGACATCTATTTCTACCTCCATGGTGATAGTGTAGTCTTGTTTTCAGATTTGGCGATTTCTATGCAATAAAGTTAGGCCAGAGATGTCTTTGCAAATTTTTAAGAAATCTCTTAAAACTTATCTGTATCAAATGTAATATGTTGTAGTATAGTTCCATTGGTTTGCTCACTTTTAGTGCTTTGATCTTGACGAAAAGGCGCTTTATAAATGCTCTGTTGGGGGAAACAGTTAGGCTCCCTTTTGCATTATTGATTTACCAGTTTATGATTTGGATGTATAACCGTATAAGTTACGAATGCTGACACAAGAGAACTGAATGCGTTGTCTTCCATTCAACTCAATGTAACCAAACCGAGGCTGTGAGTAATCTGTCCTCCATTTTAGTATGATGTGTATTCGGATTTCTCTAAGACCCACCATCAATAATTCAGCCCGCTGCAACGACTGTTGCTGATACTAAAACTTAGATTGTAAAACCGTGCTTTTTCTGCAAAGCTTTCTGCCAAGCACTCTTCTCAGTCTATTTCCACTTGACTGTTTTTGTTACACTAGTACACCAAGGCCCAATTTCATAGAGCTGCTAAGCACAACAATTTGCTTAGCTTGTCTTCATTGATAAAAACAGGATTACCAACCAAATTTCCACGTGATTTTCAGGATAACCAAACAACAGCTGAATACCAGTAACAAGCAATATGCAACACATGGAAATTTGGTTGTTAACCCTGTTTTTATCAAGGAAGAAATTTTATGCTAAGCAAATTGTTGTGCTTAGCAGCTCTAACGAAATTGGGCCCTGTTTGTGTGTGTTGTGGGCTAGTCATTTAGCCTTCGAGAAAGACTCTGCTAGGTTGAAACGTCAGGCCACTTACTATTGTTTGCATTTATACCATAGGTCCTCTTGGTTGAATCAGTTTGCAACAGCTAATCATATTTTCTCAACTTTAGGTTTTATCAGAAAGTCTCGTCACTTCGGAAATTTACACCGCCGTTACGAATCGATTTCATGCAGCAATCGAAATAAGAACATGTAAGTGACATCCCTGATAAACATCAGACATTTTTGTTGTTTTCACTTAAACGTAACCACCGATTGAAATTTTCACAGATTGGTTGAATCATCTGTTGAAACTTGGAGAATGAAAATTCATTTCATATTAGTGAGGTTTGCAGAGACATCGTGCGCGGAAATTTTTTTTTCTCCCTCATGAGTTGCATGGTTCTAAGAAGAACCTTTTCGCCTCCTGCTCTAGGCCCAATTTAGTGGCTAATTTTGTGCTAAGCAAAACTTAGCAGGATACCAGTCAACGATTGCACATGTGACATGGTACTTTGGCTGGTAACTTTCTTCTGGTATAAGCGTCAATTTGTTTTGCTTAGCTACTTTCTGTGCTTATAAGCAGCTCCTGGAAATTGGGCCCCGATCGTCTCATGATCGTCTCCTGAAGACAATCAGAGCATACTGATCGAAACGTCCAGTTCTTCTCAGAACCACCCCAACTCAGGGGGAGAGTTACGCGGTCTCCGCAGACCGCAGCAGCTGTATTCCCACAATGCAACGTTTCAAATCCTACCTTTTCAAAGGGAAGGTATACGTTTGGTATTATCACTCTTAAAATTAATGGTAGAAGTAGAAGTAGAAGTACTGCAGCTTTCGATAGTTTAAAGCATTTTGAGAATCATTTCACTTCGGAGTAATGTGGTTATGGAAAAATACAGGCCTATCAGTTTTTATATTTAAAAAAATGAATCCGATAAGCTTTTCTGTCAGAAAGGTTTCCCAGATTGTGTATTTCATTGCGGATTAATCTTCCTAGCGGGGACATAACCGCTCCGGATTTTCGGTGATATCTAAAAAATGCTACTGCCTTTTGAAATGAGTATTATCACAGGTTAGTTTTATTGCATATTATCTACATTTATAAAGGATTAAAACAATCCTTTTAAAACGGTAAAAAAAAAACGGTAAAAAAAATATAAATTGGTATACGTTCCCTTTAAGGACCGTCAATGGCTTATTGTGACGTGATCATGGTGCTTGTTTTTTTTTTATTGTCAACCCACGAAGTCCGCATTGTGATTATTCCCGATTCTATTTTGATGTATTTGTGTTTGTGGAACCTGAGTCAACAAAATGTCTATTTGTGAACAGAGAGTCAATAATTGCCGAGTCTAGTCAGACCATAGAGCGAGGTTCCAATTGCTCTATGGTCAAATGTACGAGTAAAGTAAGATTAGAGTGGTCCGGTGCCTATACACTCACCTTGCATTTTCTTGGAAAAGTTATATTTGGACGCAGAATAAAATGACAGACTTTATTATTTATACAGCTGGTACACTGGTGGAATAATTATGTCCGTGGCTCTGGATGAAAATATTTGTCTAAATCCCTTTTTACTCTCCAATGGAGTTCCTCCTTTCTTAGGGTCTTGTTACTTGTAACGTGAGGCAATTTTTACAAGCGACCTGGACCGGGCAACCAACTGCAGTACATGCTACCGGACTACTTTTGTAGCGCATGAGTAATTTTTTCAAACGATGTCTTACGATCCCCAAGAAAATATTAAATTTATCAACATTCAAATTTGAATGTTCTTTTCTTCTTTGGAGATTGCCTGTAAATTACTTTGTGTTACATGGCCCTTAGATTTAAATGGTTTGACAAAAAAGTGGCGAAATTAAAATTTCGACTATTTTGGTCGGACTAGTCACCAGATTTACCAAATTTTTACCACTTTCAAAAAACATGACACACATTCTAAAAACATGGATGTGATCATCAATGTGTCATGAATCCATTCGTATTACTCAAAACATTGAGAAAATATTTTAAGAAAAAAAGACAAAAACTTACCAGAGACTGAGCGAAATTCTCATGAAGCGTAGACAATCTCGACCAATCAGCGTAAGCGAACTCGTCATTGTGCGCATTTTGTTGAGTTGCACAATCACAGGATATTTATGAGGAAAAGTTTCCAGATTGAGTGCGCATTCTGGAATGCTGTTCCTGCAATTAATCAGCGCAAACTGCAGATGGCGCAAATCCGTTAAATACATTAAATGCGTGCACGCACAGTCGCACACAGACGATCGCCACGCCTACATAACGGTTTGGTTTACGCTGATTGGTTGATTTAGGGGAAGTGCGGTCCATGGACATTTCGGTCAGTTTCTGGTAAGTTTTTGTTTGTTTTTTCTTCAAATAATTTGTCAACGATGTTTAGAGTGTTATGAATGGATTCATGACACACTGAAGATCAAATCCATGTTCTTAGAATGTGTGTCATGTTTTTTGAAAGTGGTAAAAATTGGGCAAATCTGGTGACTAGTCTGACCAAAATAGTCGAAATTTTAATTTCGCCACTTTTTTGCACTGCATGACTCGTAACCCTCCGGTCTCCGACCGTCGGGAGGATGGAGGGTTACGATTATCGCAACTAGATCTTGTGGTACCTGGCCTGGCTGGATTGTGTGTTGTTACATGTGCGTGTAGCCCACCTTGTTGGACTGTTACATGTATGTGACTCTCTAGTCTCTTTTAAATTAATTAGGGCCTATCGGTCTTATCTATCTTACCATCATGTCTAAAACGCGAAGTTTTCAAAGTACGAGCAAGTCATACCACTTTGATTGCGAATTTCTCCCACCACTTAAAAACAACACGTACATGTATACTACTCAAACCTAGGAAATGTACTTCATATTAATATTATTCCTTACATTTGTGGAGTTACTACATGATGTACATTATGTATGATGTAGACAGCCAGGGCTAACAAATGATGATTTTGTCCATGTGATGATTTGAAAATGACCCCCCAAAAACTTACAACATTCAATTTCGTCATGCCTTGGGGCTACCCGGGGGCCGCAATCTTAATTCTGATTCTCTGCCTGCTGATTGTGAGAACTCAGGGCAACCAGGCTGATCTGGCCGTGCATGTGTATGGCAAGTCATGAATATGCATGAGATGTCAAGCGGTACCTTACGCTCTTCGTGATACCGCTTGACCATGTTGACGTCACTCATTGAGAACAAGGTCTTGCTTGGTCAATATCTCTAGTGAGTAAGAGTAGACTCTACTCACAGGGGACAGGATGATTGATTGATAGTGCTGTTACATTTGTAGTTGGGATAGTGTAACCCTCCATTCTCCCGACAGTCGCTCCAGTCTGCGACTTTCAGGAGGATGGAGGGTCACAACTATCGCAACTTTATGATTGAGGGTTACAACTTCCAACATAAAAATAAAATTGCAGTGTACATGTAGGCCTATGTTTTGCTGGCACTGGCACTGAATAAGCGCAGTGGGGGGACTAGGACATTTTACTGTGACAAATTATGTAAGTCTGGTTCCATGTCTACATTGTCATACTCATCTGTGACTTTGTATTCATGAGATGGGAATCAGACCATTATAATGAATTTTGGACTTGGAAATTCTACCGTGGCAAATGTAAGTCTGGCTCCATGTCAACATTGTCGTTGTGCCTTCATATTAACGAGATGGGAATGAGACCATTAGGCTTATGATATTTTGGACGTGGAAATTCTTCCGTGACAATTATGGTTCCGTGCCAACATTGTAAGTTTGACTTTATGTTTACGTGAAGGGATTCAGACCATGTGTTTAATAATAAAAGAAGAATAATTATTTTTAGGGGATGAAAACAAGGGTCAGGGGGGATTTGAACGTGGAGCTTGTCAGTCGTTAAGTGGGAGCAATTCCACTGGGCTGCACAGCAGTTACTGAAATTCCCTGTAGATCAATACGTTATATTTTATAAAGTCGGCTACTTGTGTATCAAACATGTCAAAGAGTGCATTATACGATGTGCCGGCTAAATAGCGTTTGCTAAAACTTAGCCAGTGCCGGGAATATGATATCCACTAGGCCTATCACATACCGACATGACGGAGTGCAATACAAAGCAGTGTACAACCGGTTCAAGTTTCAATTTGGTAACAAAAACTTTGCTCTTTCAAACTATTAATATAGAGGCTTTCTTTTTGGTATTCCACTAAGATTTCATTTAGTAAGAATAATTTGAATAAGCAGGATTTGACATAATATGTACAGTTCCAAACAGGTAGTCGCTCTAGGCTGTCACTGTCAGTGAGTAGAGTTAGGATTTTAAGGACTCACACAAAATGGTTGAATGATTCTGACATCGACACTAAGTGTCCCCTAAAGTTTTGACTGTGAGCTTATAGTGGATGTTGTATGGATGATATGAGGTCAATCACTGACCTCAAAAGAATATTGGATTGATGAACAGCAGCCTAACAATAAACACTGAATGATTTGTACTTGAGCTCAGCATGCTCAGAGCTGAAGTACAAACGTAGACTTGTGGACAAGTCATTAAATGTTTGTCGCAGTGATAGTCGAGTCACGGTGATAGCGTAAAAACACTCAGCTCTCTGCGATCGAAGACTGCTCTCGTGAGACTAAAAACTGCTCTAGCTGGGAGGCTGCTGGCTCCCAACTCCTCCTCATTTGAATGAAACCGTAGTTGTGAGAGCAGTAGTCTCACGGTTCATGGGGGCCAGCAGTCTCGCGAGAACGTCGCCAGTGTCGCATGATTCGTGGAGAGAGTCGGAATGCTATCATGGTGACAAACATTTAATGACTTGTCCACAAGTCTAGTACAAGAGTTGTATGATGTACATGTACATTGTTTATGTACATGTACATTGTTTATGTACATGTACATGTGTCTTTAGTGGTGATCAGTGTGGCACGGCTTGTACAGTCTCGCTGAAAGCGGTGCCACATATCCACCCATTTATTGTAGTGCAAATCTTAGCGTTGACAATTGTCTCATTCTTCATGCTCATGGTTAACAAAAATACGGAGTGGAAGTTTTTGGCGTGCCGATTGTGTTTAGTAACGTCTTAGCTTTAGTGTTAGCCAGAAGGGTGTCTGGGTGTCTTTTGGACACCATGTTTTAAATTTGGACACCCTGTTTTACCTGTCATTTACATGTAAGTGTAGTGTAAGTGAACAATTTGGACACCCAGTTTTTTAAATTTCCAGCAAATCTTGACACCCTTTTACCACATCCTGGCTAACACCTTGGTCTTAGCTTGTTGACAAGTCGTTAAATGTCTGTCGCGATGATAGCAAAACAGCTCTCTCCAACTATCTGTGAGACTTCTGCTCCGCACGAGACTACTGCTCACGCATCAACGGTCCCATTTAACGACTTGTACAGTCGGATAGCGGCTTGTGCACGCCTATGGGCTCTTCAGCTATTTCATACGGAAGCTTCTGATTGATTTTCTTTAATTTTTAGTTTTTTTCCTCTGCATCTAAAACTGACATTCCTTCATCATCTTCTCTTCACAGGTATCTTTAGGCCTACGGGTCACAGTGCTAGAATGCTGTTGAGGGTCCCTTGGTTTCAAAACGAGAAAGATATAATGATACTCAAGCCCTGCCCATCCAAACAACTTTTTATTGACATTGGTTCTTGATTTCCCCTTTGCAGAATGGACTTAGATGGGTTCGATCAGACTCAAGCAATCCCATTAGATGACTACAGTGATGACACAGATGACCTTGGAGATCCAGAGAATAAACAACCTGTAAGTTTTGTCATCTCCTTACTTTCCTGCATGTTCCTTTGATTACCTTCAATTCAATTCAATTCAATTCAACTCGACATTGTCACTAAACACACCTAAGAGTACACTGTTACAGCAATCATCGTAACAAAACAACAAAATATTTTCTTGTTAACTCAACCACTTCACGACAATTACAGCAGGCTGTTTATTACAACCGGAACAACCTCGGAGCACCCTCAATTTTGATGCGGCAGCCGGACGGCTGCCAGAAATATCCACCCAGACTTTATAGTGTGTAGCGTGCACAGGCAGGCACCTACCTTCTACGTGTATGCTTCGTTTCGCCCATACATGTACAAGGAGGAAACTATGTATTGGAAAACAGGCCTCGTAATATGTAGCTTCTCCTTGGGTTATTGTGTAGCCCCCAATTCTAGACCTTTTTCCTGTTGTTGTACACATGCGGCATACAAGAGTGGGCAGGCTGCCACCATTATACATGTAGTACTCGGCTCAATGAGAAGTACATGTACATGTACATGTACATTGTAGGTCCGAGCATTCCGAGTACTTACTCATATTTTCTCACACAGCAACATCAATTTGCGATGCTTATTATGAGATCCTTTGTTGTCTTTCCTTTGTCAAGTTTGGGTTTCATTGTGGCAACGGTATGTTCAAAGGAAAACGATTACTCAAAAAAAGGCCAAAAAGTTCCCAAAAACAATAGCCTAACACAGGTGGGCACAGGTTTATTGTTAGATTACCAACGTGAAGTGGTTAACTTCTTATGGCTCATGTAATAAACACAGTTTCAAAAGGTTTTTCCCTTGTCCTGCTTTCAGAGGTTTTAAATTTCACGTGTTCAGTGAAAGTGTTCAGTGACTGTTAAGTGAAAGTTTTAAAGTTTGGATATATGTTGAGAAATAACTACCGAATACAGGCCCCAATGAATTGAAAGCTTGTCATCTATTTGATGAGCAAATAAACACAGTTTTAAGTTTTGGCAAGTAGTGCCTGGTTTTGGCGTTTAAATAGTACACAGATTTCACTACAGGTCCTATAGATCCCAAGTACACACAAACTACATGTAATTATGCCCATACAACAGTTGTGCATCGTGCCTCTCTAGCCTCTAGCGTAACATACAACATCAGGGCCCGATTTCATAGAGCTGCTTAGCGGCCGATTTAGTGCTTACTGTGCGAGTTTCCACTTCATAGCTGCTGATAGCCGTAAGCAAACAAAAACTCATGCTAACCTTCCAGTGCTTACTACATGTATTTACGAAAATGAATGATTTAACAGTGCAAATCCATGAAGAAAGTGCAAGCTGGCCATCCAATTTGCTGACCTGTGAAATACGCTTACATTTAAAGCAAATTTTGCTGCTACAGTAAGCACAAAAATTTGCTTACCACTAGGCAGCGGTATGAAATTGACCCCTGGCTATAACAAACTCAGTGTCAGTGTTTTTGGACTGACAACATTATTTAATCCTACTTGAGACTTCTAACCTGTTTTGTTATAATGTACTTTTTACATTATAGCATGACGTGTCGTGGATGAGTGGTCAAGCGCACCAGACTCAACATGCTCAAGTTCTGATGTTCTGAACCAGGGTTCGGTTCCAGGGCCCAATTTCTAAGAGCTGCTTAAGAACAAAAAGTAGCTTTTAAGCACAACAAAATTATGCTCACCAGAATAAATTTACCAACCAAAATACCATGTCATGTTGTGGCCGAGCTGATTTAAGAACACCGGACTCAAGCTCTGGTGTTTCTGATCAGCAGAGTGTGGGTTCGAGTCCCGGTCATGACACTTGTGTCCTTAAGCAAGACACTTAAAAAAAACATTATTGCTGCGTCCTTCGGATGGGACGTAAAGCCGTAGGTCCTGTGTGTTGTGTAATGCATGTACATGTAAAAGAACCCAGTGCACTTATCGTAAAGAGAAGGGGTTCGCCCCGGTGATGCTGGTTTGATCGCAGCATATTGCGCCACAGCACCTTATAAACCATTACATGGTGCTATAAATGAATAGGCCTCATACATGTACTTCAAAAACATAGCTCCCCAGAAAAAATACTGAGCGCTTTGATACGCCCATTGGGAATGTGATACATTGGAATGTAAGAACCAAGTATTATTATTATTATTATGTTACATGCACCATTTCTGACTTGTATTCTGCTAATTTTGGCTAAACACAAATTTGTCTACTTAAGCAGCTCTATGAAAATGGGCCCTGGTCTTGACACTTGTGTCCTTAAGCAAGACCATCATTGCTTGGTCCTTCGGATGGGACGTAAAGCCGTAGGTCCCTTCGTGTTAGAGAACCCAGTTCATTGTTGTTAAGAGAAGGGGTTTGCCGGGGTTTTGTTTGTTTGTTTTTTTGTTATTTGTTCTTGTTTTTTTTTTACACAATCCATTCCCGCCAGCTACATTGTACAGTCAAACATGCCAAACAGCCCCGGTGGGCAGTGCTGGTATGGTTGGCTGCAGGTTGTGCCACAGCACCTTGTAAACCCTTACTAGGGGCTGTGCCAAAAAGTATCATAATTCAAACATAGCATCTTAGAAATAACAAGTGATTTGAGCGCCCATGATAAAACACTTTATGGAAACTAGTATTAATAATGTTATTATTCTGATTACTTTTTATTTGCAGGTCGGTCAACTCAAGGTTTTCAGTCAGAAGAGCTTCCAAGAAACCCTCTTCCCTGTGTTTGAAGGTGATAATTTCATCGGCCGGCATGAGAGCAACCAGATTTGTATACCCCTGAAGGTACAGGAAGATTCTTACCATTGCAAAGAGTGGTCACTGGTCACTCATCAAAGCTTGCCATGTACTTTTTGGCATCTGGTTCTCAAAAATGTGCATGGGCTGGGTTTGAAAGTGAAATTTAACCCTCTTGCTGTCTGACCATTCAATACCATTCACTGTGGTTTTGAATGATAGATAAAATATGTCAGCCTGCAATATGATACCATGAGGGAATGCATGTACACAGTACACAGTTAGTTCTGTACAACAGTTGTGCCACCTACACAACTTTGGCAGTCGAATGGTTTCAAATGGTTGGTCAACTCACTGGAAAATGTTGCCAAGAGTCACTGAGAGTAGGAGGGTTAAAGGCTATACTTCTGGTAAATGTCAAAGACTAGTATCCTCACTTGGTGTATCCCAACGTATGCATAAAATAACACACCTGTGAATATTTGGGCTCTTTGGTCATTGAAGTTGCCAAGAAAATAATGAAAGAAAAACATCCTTGTTGCACAGAATTGTGTGCTTTCAAATGCCGAGAATGCCTGGTGCCTTTTCAGATTCAAATATTTTAGAGAAATTACTTCTCTCTCAAAAACTACATTACTTCAGAGGGAGTCGTTTCTCACAATGTTTTATACTATCACTATCAGCAGCTCTCGGGTGCTTCTTACCGAGTAAGTTTTATGGTAATGTATTTATGAGTAATTACCAAAAGTATCACTGCCTTTAAAGGTTTTATACAGGATTGGTAAAGCTAACAAAATAGTCGTAGACAGTGTTCATGTTTTGTTAGTTTCATAAACATGAAATGAACAAACCTGTGAAAATTTGGGGTTAATCTGTTGTGTGAATCAGGAGAAAATAGTAGAAACCATGCGCAATATTTCAGCATGTAACACATTGCCTTGGTTGAAACAACCAAAATCAGCTGTTGTGTTTCTGAAGGTTTTCAGATACAGTTTTCTCGAATATGACCTCATTTCAAAATGGTTCTAGTATGAACTTCATAATCTGTAAGGTTTCACTCTAAAATTGAACAATGTTTTTTTTTTTGTCTTTACCAATTGTGTATAATACCTTTTAAGGCACGGACACTTTTGGTAATTACTGAAAATAATTGTTAGCATAAAAACTTACTTGGTAACGAGCAATGGAGAGCTGTTGATAGTATAAAACATTGTAGAAACGGCTCCCTCTGAAGTAACGTAGTTTTTGAGAAAGAGGTAATTTCTCACTCAAATAATAAAAGACTTCTAGCTGAAGCCTTTTATTATGCATCTGAAAGCACACAAAGTAATGCAACAAGGGTGTTTTTTCTTTCATTATTCTCTTGCAAACTCAAAGACCAATTGAGCCCAAATTTTCACAGGTTTGTTATTTTATGCATATGTTGGGATACACCAAGTGAGAATACTGGTCTTCGACAATTACCAAAGGTGTCCAGTGCCTTTGAGATGATAATTGGTCACAAAAAGATTTCCTGGGTTTACTGATGTTGGGCCATACTATTTTTGGATTGAGAATCTAAGAGATTGGGTTTTTGACGTTGCACTGTGGGTGGATTTTATGTTTGATTGTATTTTTACCAACAGGCTTTGTCTAAGAGGCATGCATGTATAGAGATCCAAGGAGACTCCCATCTTATCTATGATATGGAGAGCAGGAACAAGACCAGGAGAGGAAAGGTAAGGAACAGACTGGTAGCTTCTTTTCAACGAGGTAGATATAGACCTATATCATGGTGCGGCCATCTTGATTTTTCTCCCATTCAACTCAATGTAATCAAACTGAGGCTGGAAGGAAAAAATAGTCTGGTTCCTTTGTGTACATTGAGTATTATCATCTTTACTGCTACTGGATACAGGGAACATGACCAAGATGGTGGCCGCATGATAAAGGTCTATAGACCCTTCTCACTGACATCATATTTCTATAGCAATACGGGAGGTCTGCCATTCCGGAGTTCAATGCCCTTGAGCCATACGTAGGTGTAGTGCCATCTACCTAGCACATGTTCATACAGTCCTAGTAACATGTGGGTGACGTGCGCGTGCAATAAAACAGTGACGTCATCTGAAAAGGGTCAACCTCTATTGCAACGTCACAGCCAGAGTTTTTGCCGATCAAGGTTGGAAAACTATCGGAAGCCATGAATGCAAAGCAAAAACAGATAGCCACAGTTTGCAAATAATCTAAAACAGGGTTGAATTTGTTGGAAACAAAGCAAAATATCTTGGGATGCATTTGTTTTTTGATCAAACGTTTGCAGAAATGTTAATTTGGACCAAAAGCCGCCCATGCCAACCAGCGTGGTTTGTTTATCAACAATGGAAAGGTCTATATGCCCCTTTTTAAACCACTGCTTTGGCCCAGATCCTCAGTTGGGCTACTAGTAATTTTGAATATGTACTCAGTTGGTCCGGGACTACAAACAGGTGCCTAAGCAAGAGCCAAAGCTTAAGCTATGGTTTTGAACATATCTGTACCATTAGAACCTTGATAATTTGGAGGCTAATCATCCTTACTCGCATCTGAGAAGGTGAATTGCGAAGGTCCCCGGCTAAATTGTGGTCGAGCCGGGCACATGCAAGGGGTCCTCTTGCAACCATCCACATTGACCCATACATGACCACAGAGCACAGCCAAAGATGATTTTGTCTGGAGGGAGGAAAACCAGAGGGCCCGGAGAAAAATCCTCATGGCATAGGAGAGAACCAACGCGCAACTCTACTCACATATAACCTTAGCTGGGAGTCAAATTGGGGTCACAGTAATGAGAGGCGAACCATGCCACCTCTTGCAGGGAATGCACTATTCCATACATTGCGCCAAGCATTCAATTAACTCTGCATTACAGGCATTGCTTTACTGCTAGTTAGGCAATAACAGTGTGAGTAGCCGGTCTTCACTGCGTGGTAATGACCGGGTTTGGCTGGCTGGCTGTGTTAATGGAACTTGCCGATTAATAGTTGCCAGCCTCCAACCAAGGTCATTACCACACAGTGAAGACCTACTCCTTACACTGTTATTGCCATTAATGTTACACCTTTACTGGAAACAACCGGTAAAAATCATCAGAATTTTTTGTTTTCTCTCACCGATATTTTTCTAATTGTTATCATGTTCAAGTGCCATTCTGTAGGCTGTTCATAAATACATATTATTTGGTTGGTGTTTGGATTTATGCTTTGTACTATGTTGGTTTCATGCGCGTACCGGTTACATTAAATTTATACATTCTCTGCGTGTGGTGTGCACGATGCGGCACAATCTCTCCTCGCAAAAAAGATAAAAAACAAACACAAAAAGAAAACAGTTGATTTGATAGTTCCCGCGCAACAAGCATAGTGCCATAACAGAACTTCTTTTACAAAACATGCTTATGTTTAGGGGCCATTTATTTTGCTAGTTCACAGAGGCTGTCTTTTAAATCATACCCACGTGACCAAATCTTCAGTATAGGAAATGTCAGCATCATCATTATGCAAATTAAAGACTAAGTTATTGATGTTAACATTAGCAGAAATTGCATCCAAGCAGTGGTGAAAAACTTTGATAAAGAAAGACTAGAATGGATTGGTCTTTAACCACGGCCCAATTTCATAAAGCTGTTAAGCAGAAAATACCGCTCAGCAAATTTCTTTGCTAAGCAAAAAATGAGAGGGGCACCAGTCGCAACAATGTAACCTTTATGGATTTTTTGCTGGTAACCTATTTCTGCTAAGCAAGATTTTTCTGTGCTTAGCAATTTTTTGTGCTTACTTACAGGCTTTATGAAATTGGACCCAGTTTGCTTTAGGCTTCCTGAAATCTGGGTCCACCCATTGGATTATTTTTCAGAATACCTGACCATGGCATGCTGGAATCTCAAAGTCACATCCCCTTGAGGTGATCCCTCTGCTGCAGCTTCCTAGGTTGTATCGTAAACTTGGGTGTGATCCTTTGGTGTACGGTAGATAGTTCCCAATAGACGCTTCTTAGTCTTAACGGGCAAATTGCATTTTGGCTTGCAGGCATGTAAAGCGCTCTAATTATTGTTTTTCACTAACCAATCGTGCAACGATGTTTTGTGAAATGCGCGTGTGCTGCACGCCATTCTCATGCAAAACGCATGACTGCGTGTTCCAAATTGCCTGTTAAGATGCTGATTTACATATCACAATCCATCTATATGGCAGTTACAGTTTGAATGGCTTCTGACTGGCA
>CM063256.1:1443015-1690292 GCA_032158295.1 Pycnopodia helianthoides | reverse complement strand
ATCAAGACTTTTCATGACAGATATTTTTACTACATGTAAAACTTTTTTGATCACAAATCTGGTGTGATTTGTGAACATCATTTTAATGATTGACTTGAGTTGATCACTTTAAAACTAATGATTGACTTGAGTTGATCACTTTAAAACTACCTTTGAAAAAAGTCTACTTATTTTCATGGATAACCCTTTGACTGTCACCCTGATAACCAATCATAAGTACTTTTTACACTGTTTGAACTGAGATTTACAAAAACATTAACACTTTTAAATAAATGACTTTGTAAGGAACTTACGTTGTGGCACTTTGAAAGTTCTCTTCTGGTGTCCCTTAGTGTCATAGATTACCACTCTGCTATTAGGGTACTCTGCCACTGCCATCTCATCCCCAGGTACAGAGGCATCAACATCCACAGCCCCATTGAGTCCTTCAACACACTCCAAACCAAGCTCCCACCTTGGTGCCATCATGATCAGCTTACCCAGGGTGATGTCATAAACCCCTGGAGTAAATGTCAGAATGGAAAGGGAAGAGTCTAGCTTGGGTTGATTTTGATCTCTGAGTAAAGTCAAGTCCTTACTGATTGTAGGATAGCGTGCAAGAAAGTCGGGAGCTGATGAAGTGTTGCTGACATCTTTGGCAGTCTGCAGTGATTGCTGTATTTGATGCGAGTTTACACTCACTGTTTGCTCATATTGCTCCAATTTCTTCTTCTGATCTTTGTGGTTGGCTTTTATTTCATCCATGATTTGACTCTCTTGAGCTGTTACCTCAGCCCTGATCTCATCAGCTCTGTTCTTCACCTCTGCCATGGTTCTCTTAACTGCAATATCTAGGTTGTCTTTCATTGTTGAGACAGTTGCTTGAGATTGGTCAAGGTTCTTCAGGATTTTTTCAAGGGGAGTAATGAGTTGAGCCAGAGACTGTTTATATGTGGATGAGGCGTGGTTGCAGTCAATATACTCATGTTGTGGACTACGGTGATCTACGACAGTGCAATCTCTACAAATCATCACATCACATGTTGTACAATAGAACCTCATCACTTCACCTTCATGAGTCTGGCATTCTGGATGACGCTTTTGTTTTCTCTTTTTCATTGCAATCTTCCCATCACTAATGTCTTTCAAAGTAGCAACTGTGTGGCTTGACGATGCTGGAATTTTCTGGTGCATTTCATTGCAGTTTGCGCAGATCATCATAGGGCAGTCACAACAGAAATGTGTTGCCTCATTTTCCTCCTTGCATAGTCTACAAATAAATTTGAAGTTTTGTGATGAGCTGACCTGCTCCAATTGATGTGCAAGACCAGTTAGATTGAAGTTAGTCTTAAGATCTTGAACACCCTCCCGAGGAAGTTGTGTCTCCTTTCGACACAGAGGACAAATAAGCATCTTAGCACCTTTGTAGTTGGTAGTCTGGTATTTCAGCAAACATTGTCCACAGAAGTTGTGAAGACAGTCCAGTAGTTTGGGTTCTGTGTATTGGTCAGTGCAAATACAGCACTCCAGATGATCCTGGATAATTTTTTCTAGAGCTGAAATCTTTACTGGGTTTGAAGATGCCATTTTTATCTGGAAATAAATACCAAAGAGCAAAACAATTCATTTAAAAAGAGTAAACATTTAGTTTACAAAAATCACTTTCAGTCTACATCTTTTTAAACTAATTCATAATCATAATTTGAGATCCAAGTACTTGTATTGAGTGGTTGAAATCTCTACTTGGATTTTAAAGTGCTTGGGCATTGCATGCCTGTACTTGTACTAGGTGTTCAAAGTATTTGTACTTTTTCGTGCTACTTGGTACCCCGGCAACAAATCCCAACTGCTTTTGTCTAACTAGAATTTAAACAATTTTTAAAGTATAAGTTTGGTTATCCATACATACAATGTGTGTTAAGCAATGTATGCAGAATGCTTTCCCAAGTCATGCAGAAAATATCCACAGGCAACCTACTAGGGTTGAATTCCAACCCATGACCACCGGCATTCTAGAGCAGAACCACTAGAACACAGAGCATACCCAGTGATGAGAGGCTTGTTTGAATCCTGTAGTTAACAAATGCTTATCACACTGGTAAACACTAAAAGACTACTCATTAGAATTAACATTACATTGATGAAACACTCTCAAGTAAAATACACATTTATTTATGCCTAGGTACAAACTGTTTATGTTTTTAGAGGGAGGAGTTATATTCTACATGTAGCTATATGCAAGCCAACATTACATATAGTTTACTATACTCTAAATATACTTTTGAAAAGGTTTACATGAATATGTCCTCTACATTGACAACATCTGCAAAAATAATGTTGAGCTTCTAAATTCAAACCAGGGAGTCTACAAGACACACAGAACAACCCCCCCCCCCTCTGACCAACATCATGAAATGAGGCACATGTAAACTGAAGATGAGGTAGAGTTTCTAAATTCAAACCATTGAGTCTACAAGACACCCATAAAAAGAGGATTTTCGAATGGTTTGCAAATCACTTTCCTTTACAGTATTGAAGCTAAATCCGTGGATAACATGAACATTGTAAAACCCTACCGGAATTTTGATGTTTAACTTCCCAGCAGATGGACAAATTGTGGTCTTTAAGGCTTTTATTTACAGAGTCTGAAGTTTCTTTGGACACTGGTATGCTCTATTGCTGACTGATCTGTTTACTTTTAAGAAATGCAAAGTTGAGAGTAAGTTTGCACTCTGCACAAAGCGCTGATAAACATGTATGGATGCCTGGACACAATAGAATATCTTACTCTTTTGAGGAAAAAATACTTTTGATTTCATTTTAGTTTTTGTAAAATGACTCAGGAATTGGACACAGAAATTTCAAAGGTTGAACAACATTTACGATAAAAAATATATATCAATGATAACAAGTACCTTGTAAAGCAAAAAGCTTGTGATTATTAGATTTTTTTATGATTTCAACTCATTTTCAAACTTTAAAAGCAAAGAACAGCTAAGACAGTAAGGTTCTAATCTGTTTAAATTTTTTGAGAAACCATACAAGCATGTCAATTCGTCACCGTTTTCACGAAGAGTCAAGTATGACAAAAAGTGTACATTTTGGCAAACCGATGTTTTTACATATTTTAAATTTTACTATTGACATCAACATTTTCCCCACGTTTCAAGTGATAAAACGATATACTTTTTGAATTACACTAATTAGCACAAGGACAATTTGACCAAACTATAAGGTTTTCGTTTTCACGAACAGACAATTTTAGATTTGTCATTTGTTACATTGAAGTACATAGCGCTGGCACGGTGCCAAAAACGTGTGACAATAATGTATGACCTAGATAAATTTGTTTTCACGAACAGACAATCATCGTTTACGCATTGGTTTGTACACAACGCGCACACGACGCGCTGCACACTCACCTCGTTTTGCAGTTTCACGAACAGACAATTGTGTTAAACAGTTAATTACTCATTAATTAAACCAACTATAATTAAAATAGCAAAAGATTTGCACGATTTAAGATCTCCACTTTCATGCTTGGAAAAATTTAAACGTTTCAATGACAAACAGTGTCCGAAACAGTGATTTCAAAAATAGTTTAACTTCAAACAGGGTTTTCTCCAAACAAGAATGTTTGTTGAATGGCCAAAATTGTCTCTTCGTGAAAACGGTGACGAATTGTACAACACTTTTACATGTAAACCAAAGATAAATCATTATCATCATTTAAGTTACAAACTTACAAGTTATGAAACTTACACAAATGAAGGAGTATTTGCATCTACATGTATGTACGATATTAGGCCTATCTCAAGATAAAGTGTTGAGCAAAGTAGAATTAGTTTGTCATCTGTACTCACCTCAGGGCTATTAACCACTGTCAGCTGTCCTAAATATGTCTGCAGTACTGTCAGAATTGTCCCTTGTTTTATTGAACAAAAAAAGCAGTCAAATTTCTTTCTAAATTCACAACAAAGAATTCTACATGTAACACCAGAGCTGGTCCCTCCTAAAATGGCGCTGGGCACAAAATGTTACAAAACATTTACCTAGGTTGACTTCCTCCTGGAGTCACGCAGCAGGTACATGTACATGAGTACACCCCAAAGTTGGCTGACTGATACAGGTAGGTACAACATACAAAGAAATCATTCAACCAAGTAATGAATATTGAACTTGTGTGTCAAGCCACCATTGTTGCTTGTCTGTACTGTAAACACACACGTAACTACATGTACCATTGTTGTCTGTCTGTCTGGTTGTATTGTATGGTGAATATTGAACTTGATATCAACTTTCAGTTAACCCTTTCAGCCCCAAGGGCGACTATAGTCGACTGTGCACTATACCCTGCTTCAGCCCCAGGGCGACTATAGTCGACTGTGCACTATACCCTGCTTCAGCCCCAAGGGCGACTATAGTCGCCCAAGATAACACACAACAAAGCACTCAAGCCTGGGCACAAAGGCCATTTGTTAAAAAAACTGTAGTTTTGTCCATGTTCACCCTCCATACCCAAGCTTACCATCATTGGAAAGAGAAAGATCGGATCTTTCCAATGACGGTAAAACAAAATAGGGTTGTTATGTTGCAATTGCTTCAAATTAGAGTAGAAAGATCCGAAATGCCAAACACCTATGGAGCGCCATAAGGTTGTGTGCAAAAAAGGGTTTGGGTTTTCAAAACACACTGAGGAAGCAAGGACCAAGAACTTAGACATTTTTTTTGCTGATTTCAATGATTTTTGAATCATATGAAAGGAAATTCAATAAGTAAGACAATTTTGATTACTCATTATACTCTTAAATAAAATCTTCAAGGTAATAATAGAGTTTGTAAAATCAAACTTTGAACACCAGCTTCCTGTTGTGTGAGGAAGTGTGCTTCACGCTTGAGTGGTCAAAGAACGTGGGCTGCAGCAGTTATTTATGTCAAAAGAACTTGGGGCTGAAAGGGTTAAGCAAGTTACCATTGTTGCATGTTTGTCTCAGGGAGGAAAACTCCATCTGTAGCTTCAAATCTGGGCTTAAGACACATCTCTTTAGGAAAGCATTTTTAACTTAAAGTACTGTTCTATTTTCTTATTGCCCTGCTGTTTACTGCATTGTTGTGGGTTTTTATCGGGTGGTTTTATAACGGCTTGGTATTTTGTGAATTCTCCTTTTATCACTTTTTACTGGTTTCGTTTTTTTTTGTTTTTTGTTTTTTTTATCTTAGGGTAACTTTTTGGGGGTAATGTTTTTAGTTTTTCTTCTTGTAAAGCGCCCGGGAGCATTGTAAAATGGAATTGGCGCTATATAAATGTATTTTATTATTATTATTATTATTATTATTATTATTATTGTTATTATTATTATTACATTGACTAGTTCTTGTCTTATTTTGAAAATGATATAGTAACAAAACATAACATCTGGGTGTTACATGGAATGTGGATGGTACTGTTCAAATTGTGGAAACCCTGGTCCATCCTGGCTAATGAGAAACAATACATTAGGATAACATTGTCTTTGCGTGAGATGTGCCTCTTATCAATGTACTTTGTCTACCAGTTTGGATTATGCCATTTAGTCAGGTACCTGATAATAAGCTGTTCAGTTTATTATCTTTGAGAAATGTCTCTCATCAAAGATTGTATCAAAGCATTCCAAACAAGAATATTTGACAAAAAAATACAAATTTCAAAGCTGTACGCTTTAAAATCTGCTAATTCATTTTAATATGACAGCGCAAAGAACCTCATTTTCACAAAGTGCCAAAAATCTTTTTATTGATTTACACAGCTGACACAGTGCCAAACATGAGTGCTCCAGCTCTTGTGTATTCACAAAGTGCCAAAGTCTTTGACCTACTGTTTTCATGAATCAGCCAAAATAATTACTCATGACACTCTGCACACAGACCAAGTTTGTACTGTTTTACAAGAAAATCCTGTTCATTGAATAATTAAATATGTTATAAACAATATTATTTAACATCTATATTTCCCTGATTTGTAGACTTTCAAAGTTGAAAGTCTAAAATGATTTCAAAATTAGTTTAACTTCAAACATGGTTTTAGCAAAACTGTAAGGTTTGGTTCAAGGGAACTTTTTGGCAATTCGTAAAACAATAATTATGTTCACAGCATTTTAAAGATAGTTCTTACCTCTCATTGAGAGCTTCCTGTTTCTTGTACATCTCCAACTCTCCCTGTAGTGTCTTCAGAGCTTCACTGGTCGAGTCTTCAGCATCTGCCCTGGGAGTCTGAGACTGACTAGGATCTTGTGGGTCTTGGGTTACCATGGTTATGGGCTTCCAAGATGCTGGTGGACATAAAGATGGAACCTGAGATAAAAAAGGGTCAGAGCAAAGAAGACTTACAATAATGAAGTGAAGATTGTCAAACTGTCCAAGCCACAGGTTGGGCGAGGCCAATGACTGTGGCTTTCTGGTTCACTGTGCAGTCATTCATTAGTACCATTGTAGTACAGATGTATGTTACAAGACTACATGAACAGATTTTTCAGTAAGAGTGCTCTTGTTAATCTGTCAAGCACCAAACCAATGAAGAAACTGAAATTACTGATACCTTCATGAACGAAATGGTGGCTCCAATCGAGGGGAATGAAAAACAAAGCCCACCACTGAATGACCAAATGGCAACATTCAGTCCGATAAGCTCAAAGAGAAATTGAAGCTTTACTTTTTACTTTCACTTATAACAACCCTTTCTACATGTAATAATAATAAAAATAATAATAATATAACGTTCTTTTAAAACGCACATATCCTAGACACTAGATCAAGGCGCTGAACAAATAGAGAATTAACAGACCCCCTACGCCCCCTCCCCATGGGAACAAATCATGTTTTGATCCTTCACTTATAACAACTCTTTCTAATAGACCCCCTACGCCCCCCCCTCCCCTAGGAAACAAATCATGTTTTGATCCTTCACTTATAACAACTCTTCCTAATAGACCACCTACACCCCCTCCCCATGGAAACAAATCATGTTTTGATCCTTCAATTATAACAACTCTTCCTAATAGACCCCCTATGCCCCTCCCCCATGGAAACAAATCATGTTTTGATCCTTCACTTATAACAACTCTTCCTAATAGACCCCCTATGCCCCCCCATGGAAACAAATCATGTTTTGATCCTTCACTTAAAACAACTCTTCCTAATAGACCCCCTACGCCCCCCCTCCCCAAGGAAACAAATCATGTTTTGATCCTTCACTTATAACAACTCTTCCTAAAAGACCCCCTATGCCCCTCCCCCATGGAAACAAATCATGTTTTGATCCTTCACTTCTAACAACTCTTCCTAATAGACCCCCTATGCCCCCCCCAGGAAACAAATCATGTTTTGATCCTTCACTTATAACAACTCTTCCTAATAGACCCCCTATGCCCCCCCATGGAAACAAATCATGTTATGATCCTTCACTTATAACAACTCTTCCTAATAGACCCCCTATGCCCCCCCCCCATGGAAACAAATAATGTTTTTGATCCTTCACTTGTAACAATGCCCCCCCCCTCATGGAAACAAATCATGTTATGATCCTTCACTTATAACAACTCTTCCTAATAGACCCCCTATGCCCCCCCCCAATGGAAACAAATCATGTTTTGATCCTTCACTTGTAACAATGCCCCCCCCCCATGAAAAAAAATCATGTTATGATCCTTCACTTGTAACAACTCTTCCTAATAGACCCCCTATGCCCCCCCCCCCCATGGAAACAAATCATGTTTTAATCCTTCACTTGTAACAATGCCCCCCCCCCCACCCATGGAAACAAATCATGTCATGATCCTTCACTTATATTAACTCTTCTTAATAGGCCCCCTACACCCCCTCCCCATGGAAACAAATCATGTTTTAATCCTTCACTTGTAACAATGCCCCCCCCCCATGGAAACAAATCATGTTATGATCCTTCACTTATAACAACTCTCCCTAATAGACCCCCTCTGCCCACCCCCCCTGGAAACAAATCATGTTTTGATCCTTCACTTATAACAACTCTGCCTAATAGACCCCCTACACCCCCCTCCCCATGGAAACAAATCATGTTTTGATCCTTCACTTGGAACAACTCTTCCTAATAGACCCCCTAGGCCCCCCAAGGAAACAAATCATGTTTTGATCCTTCACTTGTAACAACTCTTCCTAATAGACCCCCTACACCACCACCCTTCCCCATGGAAACAAATCATGTTATGATCCTTCACTTGTAACAACTCTTCCTAATAGACCCCCTACGCCACCACCCTTCCCCATTGAAACAAATCATGTTTTGATCCTTCACTTATAACAACTCTTCCTAATAGACCCCCTACACCCCCTCCCCCATGGAAACAAATCATGTTTGATCCTTCACTTAAATAACAACTCTTCCTAATAGACCCCTACCCCCCCCCCCGATGGAAACAAATCATGTTATGATCCTTCACTTATAACAACTCTTCCTAATAGACCCCCTACACCCCCTCCCCATGGAAACAAATCATGTTATGATCCTTCACTTATAACAACTCTTCCTAATAGACCCCCTACACCCCCCATGGAAAAAAATCATGTTTTGATCCTTCACTAGTAACAACTTTTCCTAATAGACCCCCTACGCCCCCTTCCCCATGAGAAACAATTCATGTTATGATCCTTCCCTTATAACAATTTTTTCTTATAGACCCCCTCTGCCCCCTCCCCCATGGAAACAAATCATGTTTTGATCCTTCACTTATAACAACTCTTCCTAATAGACCCCCTACACCCCCCCATGGAAACAAATCATGTTTTGATCCTTCACTTATAACAACTCTTCCTAATAGACCGCCTACACCCCCTACCCATGGAAACAAATCATGTTTTGATCCTTCACTTATAACAACTCTTCCTAGTAGACCCCCTACACCCCCCCCCATGGAAACAAATCATGTTTTAATCCTTCACTTGTAACAATGCCCCCCCCCATGGAAACAAATCATGTTATGATCCTTCACATATAACAACTCTTCCTAATCGACCCCTACACACCCCCTCCCCATGGAAACAAATCATGTTTTAATCCTTCACTTGTAACAATGCCCCCCCCCATGGAAACAAATCATGTTATGATCCTTCACTTGTAACTACTCTTCCTAATAGACCCCCTACACCCCCTCCCCATGGAAACAAATCATGTTTTAATCCTTCACTTGTAACAATGCCCCCCCCCCATGGAAACAAATCATGTTATGATCCTTCACTTGTAACTACTCTTCCTAATAGACCCCCTACACCCCCTCCCCATGGAAACAAATCATGTTTTAATCCTTCACTTGTAACAATGCCCCCCCCCCATGGAAACAAATCATGTTATGATCCTTCACTTGTAACAACTCTTCCTAATAGACCCCCTACACCCCCTCCCCATGGAAACAAATCATGTTATGATCCTTCACTTATAACAACTCTTCCTAATAGACCCTCTAAGCCCCTCCCTTCCCCATACAAAAAATAAACCATGTTTTGATCCTTCACTTGTAACAACTCTTCCTAATAGACCCCCTACACCACCACCCTTCCCCATGGAAACAAATCATGTTATGATCCTTCACTTATAACAACTCTTCCTAATAGACACTCTAAGCCCCTCCCCCATGGAAACAATTAATGTTTTGATCCTTCACTTGTATTAACTCTTCCTAATAGACCCCCTACACACCCTCCCCCATGGAAACAAATCATGTTTTGATCCTTCACTTGGAACAACTCTTCCTAATAGACCCCCATGCCCTCTCCCCCATGGAAACAAATCATGTTATGATCCTTCACTTATAACAACTCTTCCTGATAGACCCCCTACACCCCCTCCCCATGGAAACAAATCATGTTTTAATCCTTCACTTGTAACAATGCCCCCCCCCCCCATGGAAACAAATCATGTTATGATCCTTCACTTATAACAACTCTTCCTAATAGACCCCCTACACCCCCTCCCCATGGAAACAAATCATGTTTTAATCCTTCACTTGTAACAATGCCCCCCCCATGGAAACAAATCATGTTATGATCCTTCACTTATAACAACTCTTCCTAATAGACCCCCTACCACCCCCTCCCCCATGGAAACAAATCATGTTATGATCCTTCACTTGTAACAACTCTTCCTAATAGACCCCCTATGTCCCTCCCCCATAGAAACAAATCATGTTATTGATCCTTCACTTGTAACAACTCTTCCTAATAGACCCCTACACCCCCCCCCCCATGGAAACAAATCATGTTTGATCCTTCACTTGATAACAACTCTTCCTAATAGACCCTCCTAACACCCCTCCCCCATGGAAACAAATCATGTTTTGATCCTTCACTTATAACAACTCTTCCTAATAGACCCCCTACCCCCCACCCTTCCCCATGGAAACAAATCATGTTTTGATCCTTCACTTATAACAACTCTTCCTAATAGACCCCTACACCCCCTCCCCCATGGAAACAAATCATGTTTTGATCCTTCACTTTAACAACTCTTCCTAATAGACCCCTACACCCCTCCCCCATGGAAACAAATCATGTTTTGATCCTTCACTTATACAACTCTTCCTAATAGACCCCCTACACCCCCCTCCCCATGGAAACAAATCATGTTTTAAATCCTTCACTTGTAACAACTCTTCCTAATAGACCCCTACGCCCCCCCCCCCATGGAAACAAATCATGTTTGATCCTTCACTTATAACAACTCTTCCTAATAGACCCCTAACCCCCCTCCCCATGGAAACAAATCATGTTTTGATCCTTCACTTAAACAACTCTTCCTAATAGACCCCCTACACCCCCTCCCCCCCATGGAAACAAATCATGTTTTGATCCTTCACTTGTAACAACTCTTCCTAATAGACCCCCTACAGCCCCTCCCCCATGGAAACAAATCATGTTTTGATCCTTCACTTTAACAACTCTTCCTAATAGACCCCCTAACCCCCTCCCCATGGAAACAAATCATGTTTTGATCCTTCACTTGTAACAACTCTTCCTAATAGACCCCTCAAACCCCCCCCCATGGAAACAAATCATTTTGATCCTTCACTTGTAACAACTCTTCCTAATAGACCCCCCCCCCCCCCTCCCCATGGAAACAAATCATGTTTTGATCCTTCACTTGTAACAACTCTTCCTAATAGACCCCCTAACCCCCCCCCCATGGAAACAAATCATGTTTTGATCCTTCACTTTAACAACTCTTCCTAATAGACCCCTACCCCCTCCCCCATGGAAACAAATCATGTTTGATCCTTCACTTGTAACAACTCTTCCTAATAGACCCCCTACACCCCCCCTCCCCATGGAAACAAATCATGTTTTGATCCTTCACTTAACACTCTTCCTAATAGACCCCCTAACCCCCTCCCCATGGAAACAAATCATGTTTTGATCCTTCACTTTAACAACTAACAACTCTTCCTAATAGACCCCTAAGCCCCCCCATGGAAACAAATCATGTTTTGATCCTTCACTTTAAAACTCTTCCTAATGACCCCTACCCCCCCCATGGAAACAAATCATGTTGATCCTTCACTTTAACAACTCTTCTATACCCTCAACCCCTCCCATGGAAACAAATCATGTTTGATCCTTCACTTATAACAACTCTTCCTAATAACCCCCTAGCCCCCCCCATGGAAACAAATCATGTTTTGATCCTTCACTTTAACAACTCTTCAATAGCCCTACCCCCCCCCATGGAAAAAATATGTTTTGATCCTTCACTTGTAACAACTCTTCCTAATAGACCCCTAAGCCCCCCCCCCATGGAAACAAATCATGTTTTGATCCTTCACTTTCAACTTCTAATGCCTACACCCCCCATGGAAACAAATCATGTTTTGATCCTTCACTTTAACAACTCTTCCTAATAGACCCCCTAGCCCCCCTCCCCCATGGAAACAAATCATGTTTTGATCCTTCACTTAAACAACTCTTCCTAATAGACCCCTACCCCTCCCCATGGAAACAAATCATGTTTTGATCCTTACTTGAACAACCCCTAATAGACCCCTACCCCTCCCCCATGGAAACAAATCATGTTTTGATCCTTCACTTGAACAACTCTTCCTAATAGACCCCTACCCCTCCCCAGAAACAAACATGTTTTGATCTTCACTTTAAAACTCTCCTAAAGACCCCTACCTCCCCATGGAAACAAATCATGTTTGATCCTTCACTTTAACAACTCTTCCTAATAGACCCCCTAACCCCCCATGAAACAAATCAGTTTTATCCTTCACTTTAACAATCCCCCCCCCCCCCCCCATGGAAACAAATCATGTTGATCCTTCACTTAACAACTCTTCCTAATAGACCCTACCCCTCCCCCATGGAAACAAATCATGTTTGATCCTTCACTTTAACAACTCTTCCTAATAGACCCCCTACCCCCCTCCCCATGGAAACAAATCATGTTTGATCCTTCACTTATAACAACTCTTCCTAATAGACCCCTAACCCCCCCATGGAAACAAATCATGTTTTGATCTTCACTTACAACTCTTCCTATAACCCAACCCCCCCCCCATGAAACAAATCATGTTTATCCTCACTTTAAACAATGCCCCCCCCCCCCATGAAACAAATCATGTTTGATCCTTCACTTATAACAACTCTTCTATAGCCCCCTACATAACCCCTCCCACATGGAAACAAATCATGTTTAATCCTTCACTTGTAACAATGCCCCCCCCCCCATGGAAACAAATCATGTTATGATCCTTCACTTAAACAACTCTTCCTAATAGACCCCTAAACCCCCCCCCAGAAACAAATCATGTTTTATCCTTCACTTAACAATGCCCCCCCCCCCATGGAACAAATCATGTTGATCCTTCACTTATAACAACTCTTCCTAATGACCCTAACCCTCCCATGAACAAATCATGTTTTAATACCTTCCTTGAACAATGCCCCCCCCCCATGGAAACAAATCATGTTTGATCCTTCACTTTAACAACTCTTCCTAATAGACCCCCTACACCCCCTCCCCATGGAAACAAATCATGTTTTATCATCCTTTACAACTTGCCTAACAACTGCCCCCCCCCCCCCATGGAAACAAATCATGTTATGATCCTTCACTTATAACAACTCTTCCTAATAGACCCCCTACACCCCCTCCCCATGGAAACAAATCATGTTTATGATCCTTCACTTGTACAACTCCTAATAGACCCCTACCCCCCCCCATGGAAACAAATCATGTTTTGATCCTTCACTTGATAACAACTCTTCCTAATAGACCCCCTAGCACCACCCTTCCCCATGGAAACAAATCATGTTATGATCCTTCACTTATAACAACTCTTCCTAATAGACCCCCTAACCCCCTTCCCCATAAAAACAAATCATGTTTCGATCCTTCACTTGTAACAACTCTTCCTAATAGACGCTCTAAGCCCCTCCCCATGGAAACAAATCATGTTTTGATCCTTCACTTGTAATAACTCTTCCTAATAGACCCCCTACAACCCCCACCCTCCCCATGGAAACAAATCATGTTATGATCCTTCACTTGTAATAACTCTTCCTAATAGACCCCCTACGCCCCCACCCTTCCCCATGGAAACAAATCATGTTATGATCCTTCACTTATAACAACTCTTCCTAATAGACCCTCTAAGCCCCTCCCCCATGGAAACAAATCATGTTTTGATCCTTCACTTGTAATAACTCTTCCTAATAGACCCCCTACACCCCCACCCTTCCCCATGGAAACAAATCATGTTATGATCCTTCACTTGTAATAACTCTTCCTAATAGACCCCCTACGCCCCCACCCTTCCCCATGGAAACAAATCATGTTATGGGCAATTCCACCAAAAAGTGTCCTCGACCCAAAAAATTGAAGTCAAATTCATGGAATTAATTTTAAAGTAGCAAGAAAGAGTGATAACTAGTGATTTCAAATCTATGTTTGTTTCAAAAAAAATTCTTGGTTTTCCATGTTTTTCATCGATAATTAAAAAACTTTTTTTTGTGCCAAATTCATGATTTTTTTGAAGTGTTTGGTACAATTGTCTAGATATGCCCCCTGGTTACATTTTAAAAGATATTTTAATTTTTCATGGCTAAAAACATATAACCGGGGGTACTTATTCACAATTTTGAAGAAATTTAATTGTAAATTTATTCACAGGGTGCTGCCGCTCGTTTTAATTAGCCCTTAATTACTAATTATGAAATGTAATGTCCATGACATTGTATGATGTTTAGTTTTCCATTCTGAAGCCAGTAAGAGATATTTTTATGAGACTTCATATGCAAAGCTAGTTTTTAAAGGCTAATCCTATAATGCAAGAAAACTAATAAAAAATTAATTACAATTGTGCTAACGAGTGTCATGGACATTACATTTATTGTCATGGACATTACGTCATGGACATTACATGTCACATCCTGATTAAGACACTTAACTTTTCAAACAGTGGAATGACCCTCTATATAGGTAAATGCTACATTGTATCATTTGGACCTCATATGAAGGTCAAACCTGGATTAGTCAAAGAGAATACTTGTCGTAGACCTCATCACAAATTTGTTTCAAGCACATGTTTAGCAGCGCGTATAGTGACAACATTGTGCACAGATTCTACAAACGGACAGCCCAAATCTGAGATTTTCAGGTGAGCCTTCTCATTAATATAAAACTGTTCTTTCCTAAAAACATTCAAGTGAACATGTACATACTGAAATATATGTATGTAAAAACTGTTGGTGAGACATGTATGTAGGACATTATAAACACAATTTATCATCAAAGATGACTTCTCAAGGCCTAGGCGTAGTGCAGATTTGTACACATCTACGGATACATGATACACCATAGCTTGGATACAAAGACGTCATACATGTAGTAATTCTTTATTTTTACATAATTTCAGTATGGTTAAGACTCAAGTAGAGTGGCAGAAAAAGTACAGAGAGAAAATAAGACAAAATCTGGAAAAGGAGGCAGCATGTCAATCTCGAGGTGGAATGTGTAGAGGATGACCTCATGACTAGGTCTACTTGGAAAACCAAGGAAGCAACGTTTGGCCTGCTGTTCCTCTCAAGAAGTCATCCCAGCTCATTTCAACTGATCTTCTGGGAATTGTTCACCCAGTCACGAACATAGCAGGATCCAGATCAACTTTTAAAATTACAGAAACCTTTAATGTTTAATTTCCCTTTATTGTCGTCACAAAATGCTGACGCAAGATGGTCAGCATGTTACTCGAGATGAACAATCACCTTGTGAGAAACACATCAAAGGGAATTATGGAAAGATAATTAGTAATGAAAGGTCACTACATGTACATACCTACATCTCTGGTCTATCATAACTACTTCAAGGCGGAAGCCAGCCTGGTTAGATGTGGACGGAAAGTGCAAAAAGGGGACTTACAGGGGAGCGGGGTTTAAGTGAATTGGGATCTGTTTTTTTAATATAGAGAGGTTAACATTAGATAGGGACATTAGATATTTTCAATTACATATAAAGCAAGCAGACATGGTTTACAATCAGTTAGCATGATGCTCATTTTACAATTGACGAATGTCCATGACGCTAAAATGTACCAAATGTAAGTCATGACGCTTATTAAGACTGTAACAAGAAAGTGACAGCTTCTTAAAAATATTATTATGTTCATGTAACTACTTCTCTGTTTACAAAATAAAAATATTCAACAATTGAACTTTAACTTCACAGAGTTTTGGAATTGAATGTGTTGTACTCAAAACCCACTTCCGTTTTCGTAATGTCATGAGCTCATTAGCAAGGCCAGACTCATTAATTAATTAGAACTTTTCAAAGACATGTATCATTTGAATACTAGAACACAAGATATAGTAAAACACAAACTTAAATCAAAGCACTTGGTGTGTTTAGGATAACAAAGTTCTAAAAATGTCTCCAAACGTAATGTTAATGGTCCTCACTTGTAACAACTCTTCTAATAGACCTTAACAGAAACTCATGCTATGATCCATGTAACACTCCTTTATAACACACCCTCCCCATGGAAACAAATCATGTTTTAACCCTTCACTTGTAACAATGCCCCCCCCCATGAAACAAATCATGTTATATCTTCACTTATAACAACTCTTCCTAATAACCCTAAACCCTCCCCATGGAACAACATTTTAATCTTACACTTTACAGATGCCCCCCCCTTGGAAACAATATGTATGATCCTCATTGTACACTCTTCTAATAGACCCCTATCCCCCCCCAGAAACTAATCTTTGTATGATCCTTCACTTGTAACAACTCTCTATAGACCCCCATGGCCCAAACCTTCCCATGAAAACTAAATCTTGTTATGACTTCATTATAATACATTTCCTAATAGACCCATACTAACACCTCAACATGGAAATCAAACTATTGTTGATCTTCAGCTGATAAAAAATCTTCCTATAACCCAATGTCCCCCCCCCCCAGAAACTAATATGTTATGTCCTTCACTTGTAACAACTCTTCCTAATAGACCCCCAGCCCCCCTCCCCATGGAAACAAATCATGCTATGATCCTTCACTTATAACAACTCTTCCTAATAGACCCACTACACCCCCTCCCCATGGAAACAAATCATGTTTTAACCTTCACTTGGAACAATCTCCTAATGCCCCCTACCCCCCCATGGAAACAAATCATGTTTGATCCTTACTTTTAACAACTCTTCCTAATAGACCCCCTACACCCCCTCCCCCATGGAAACAAATCATGTTTTAAATCCTTCACTTGACACTCTTCTAATAGACCCTCGCCCCCCCCCCATGGAAACAAATCATGTTTTTGATCCTTCACTTGGAACAACTCTTCCTAATAGACCCCCTACGCCCCCACCCTCCCCATGGAAACTAATCATGTTATGATCCTTCACTTAAACCTCAATATCCTCTAAAGCCCCTCCCCATACTTGTTCGACCATCACCTTGTAACAACTCTCCTAAAGACCTCTATGCCTCCCATGAACATCATACCTTCACTTGTAACAACTCTTCCTAATAGACCCCCACCACCCCCCTCCCCATGGAAACAAATCATGTTATGATCCTTCACTTATAACAACTCTTCCTAATAGACCCCTAATGCCCCCCCCCAATGGAAACTAATCATTTTTTGATCCTTCACTTGTAATAACTCTTCCTAATAGACCCCCCATCCCCACCCTTCCCCATGGAAACAAATCATGTTATGATCCTTCACTTGTAATAACTCTTCCTAATAGACCCCCTACGACCCCACCTCCCCATGGAAACAAATCATGTTTATGAATTCCACGTGTCTACCAATTGAATCAAATTCTAATTAACTTTACAATAGCAAAAAGATATATAGTTTTCAATCTTGTTCTTTTCAAAAAACTCCATGTTCCGATAATTTAAAACCCCCTCCCCCATGGAAACAAATCATGTTTTGATCCTTCACTTGGAACAACTCTTCCTAATAGACCCCTACGCCCCCCCCCCCCATGGAAACAAATCATGTTTTGATCCTTCACTTGGAACAACTCTTCCTAATAGACCCCCTACGCCCCCACCCTTCCCCATGGAAACAAATCATGTTTTGATCCTTCACTTATAACAACTCTTCCTAATAGATCCTCTAAGCCCCTTCCCCATAAAAACAAATCATGTTTCGATCCTTCACTTGTAACAACTCTTCCTAATAGACGCTCTAAGCCCCTCCCCCATGGAAACAAATCATGTTTTAATCCTTCACTTGTAACAACTCTTCCTAATAGACCCCCTACGCCCCCACCCTTCCCCATGGAAACAAATCATGTTATGATCCTTCACTTATAACAACTCTTCCTAATAGACCCTCTAAGCCCCTCCCCCATGGAAACAAATCATGTTTTGATCCTTCACTTGTAATAACTCTTCCTAATAGACCCCCTACACCCCCACCCTTCCCCATGGAAACAAATCATGTTATGATCCTTCACTTGTAATAACTCTTCCTAATAGACCCCCTACGCCCCACCCTTCCCCATGGAAACAAATCATGTTAGGGGCAATTCCACCAAAAAGTGTCCTCGACCCAAAAAATTGAAGTCAAATTCATGGAATTAATTTTAAAGTAGCAAGAAAGAGTGATAACTAGTGATTTCAAATCTATGTTTGTTTCAAAAAAAATTCTTGGTTTTCCATGTTTTTCATCGATAATTAAAAAACTTTTTTTTGTGCCAAATTCATGATTTTTTTGAAGTGTTTGGTACAATTGTCTAGATATGCCCCCTGGTTACATTTTAAAAGATATTTTAATTTTTCATGGCTAAAAACATATAACCGGGGGTACTTATTCACAATTTTGAAGAAATTTAATTGTAAATTTATTCACAGGGTGCTGCCGCTCGTTTTAATTAGCCCTTAATTACTAATTATGAAATGTAATGTCCATGACATTGTATGATGTTTAGTTTTCCATTCTGAAGCCAGTAAGAGATATTTTTATGAGACTTCATATGCAAAGCTAGCTTTTAAAGGCTAATCCTATAATGCAAGAAAACTAATAAAAAATTAATTACAATTGTGCTAACGAGTGTCATGGACATTACATTTATTGTCATGGACATTACGTCATGGACATTACATGTCACATCCTGATTAAGACACTTAACTTTTCAAACAGTGGAATGACCCTCTATATAGGTAAATGCTACATTGTATCATTTGGACCTCATATGAAGGTCAAACCTGGATTAGTCAAAGAGAATACTTGTCGTAGACCTCATCACAAATTTGTTTCAAGCACATGTTTAGCAGCGCGTATAGTGACAACATTGTGCACAGATTCTACAAACGGACAGCCCAAATCTGAGATTTTCAGGTGAGCCTTCTCATTAATATAAAACTGTTCTTTCCTAAAAACATTCAAGTGAACATGTACATACTGAAATATATGTATGTAAAAACTGTTGGTGAGACATGTATGTAGGACATTATAAACACAATTTATCATCAAAGATGACTTCTCAAGGCCTAGGCGTAGTGCAGATTTGTACACATCTACGGATACATGATACACCATAGCTTGGATACAAAGACGTCATACATGTAGTAATTCTTTATTTTTACATAATTTCAGTATGGTTAAGACTCAAGTAGAGTGGCAGAAAAAGTACAGAGAGAAAATAAGACAAAATCTGGAAAAGGAGGCAGCATGTCAATCTCGAGGTGGAACGTGTAGAGGATGACCTCATGACTAGGTCTACTTGGAAAACCAAGGAAGCAACGTTTGGCCTGCTGTTCCTCTCAAGAAGTCATCCCAGCTCATTTCAACTGATCTTCTGGGAATTGTTCACCCAGTCACGAACATAGCAGGATCCAGATCAACTTTTAAAATTACAGAAACCTTTAATGTTTAATTTCCCTTTATTGTCGTCACAAAATGCTGACGCAAGATGGTCAGCATGTTACTCGAGATGAACAATCACCTTGTGAGAAACACATCAAAGGGAATTATGGGAAAGATAATTAGTAATGAAAGGTCACTACATGTACATACCTACATCTCTGGTCTATCATAACTACTTCAAGGCGGAAGCCAGCCTGGTTAGATGTGGACGGAAAGTGCAAAAAGGGGACTTACAGGGGGGCGGGGTTTAAGTGAGATTCTGGGGGAGTTCTGTTTTTTTTTTATATATGGAAGAGGTTAAACATTAAGATAGGGACATTAGATATATTTCAATATACATATTAACAGCAAGGCAGCACATGGGTTTACAAATTCAGGGTTAAGCATGATGCATCATTTTACAAGTTTGACGTAATGTCCATGACGCTAAAAATGTACCAAAATGTAATGTCCATGACGCTTTATTAAGACGTGTAACAAGAAAGTTGACAGGCGTTCTTAAAAATATTATTACTGTTCATGTTAACTACTTCTCTGTTTACAAAATAAAAAAATATTCTAACAATTTTGAACTTTAACTTCACAGAGTTTTGGAATTGAATGTGTTGTACTCAAAACCCACTTCCGTTTTTCGTAATGTCCATGACGCTCATTAGCAAGGCCCAGACTCATTAATTAATTAGAACTTTTCCAAAGACATAGTATCATTTGAACTACTAGAACACAAGATACTAGTATCAAACACAAAACTATAAATCAAAGCTACTTGGTGTGTTTAGCTGATAAACAAAGTTCTAAAAATGTCTCCAAACGTAATGTTAAATGGTCCTTCACTTGTAACAACTCTTCATAATAGACCCTCTAAGCCCCTCCCCCATGGAAACAAATCATGCTATGATCCTTCATTTGTAACAACTCTTCCTTATAGACCCCCTACTACACCCCCTCCCCATGGAAACAAATCATGTTTTAACCCTTCACTTGTAACAATGCCCCCCCCCCCATGGAAACAAATCATGTTATGATCCTTCACTTATAACAACTCTTCCTAATAGACCCCCTACACCCCCTCCCCATGGAAACAAATCATGTTTTAATCCTTCACTTGTAACAATGCCCCCCCATGGAAACAAATCATGTTATGATCCTTCACTTGTAACAACTCTTCCTAATAGACCCCCTATGCCCCCCCCCCCCAAGGAAACTAATCATGTTATGATCCTTCACTTGTAACAACTCTTCCTAATAGACCCCCTACACCCCCTCCCCCATGGAAACAAATCATGTTTTGATCCTTCACTTATAACAACTCTTCCTAATAGACCCACTACACCCCCTCCCCATGGAAACAAATCATGTTTTGATCCTTCACTTATAACAACTCTTCCTAATAGACCCACTACACCCCCTCCCCATGGAAACAAATCATGTTTTGATCCTTCACTTGAAACAACTCTTCCTAATAGACCCCTACGTCCCCCCCCCCAAGGAAACAAATCATGTTTTGATCCTTCACTTGTAACAACTCTTCCTAATAGACCCCTACGCCCCCACCCTTCCCCATGGAAACAAATCATGTTATGATCCTTCACTTGTAACAACTCTTCCTAATAGACCCCCTACCCCCCCCCCCCGATGGAAACAAATCATGTTTTGATCCTTCACTTATAACAACTCTTCCTAATAGACCCCTAACACCCCCCCCCATGGAAAAAATCATGTTTTGATCCTTCACTTATAACAACTCTTCCTAATAGACCCTCTAAGCCCCTCCCCCATGGAAACAAATCATGTTTTGATCCTTCACTTATAACAACTCTTCCTAATAGACCCCTACGCCCCCCCCCCCATGGAAACAAATCATGTTTTGATCCTTCACTTGGAACAACTCTTCCTAATAGACCCCCTACGCCCCCCCCCCCCATGGAAACAAATCATGTTTTGATCCTTCACTTATAACAACTCTTCCTAATAGATCCTCTAAGCCCCTTCCCCCATAAAAACAAATCATGTTTTGATCCTTCACTTGTAACAACTCTTCCTAATAGACCCTCTAAGCCCCTCCCCCATGGAAACAAATCATGTTATGATCCTTCACTTATAACAACTCTTCCTAATAGACCCCTACGCCCCCCCCCCATGGAAACAAATCATGTTTTGATCCTTCACTTGGAACAACTCTTCCTAATAGACCCCCTACGCCCCACCCTTCCCCATTGAAACAAATCATGTTTTGATCCTTCACTTATAACAACTCTTCCTAATAGATCCTCTAAGCCCCTTCCCCATAAAAACAAATCATGTTTTGATCCTTCACTTATAACAACTCTTCCTAATAGACCACCTATGCCCCTCCCCCATGGAAACAAATCATGTTTTGATCCTTCACTTGTAACAACTCTTCCTTATAGACCCCCTACCCCCCTCCCCATGGAAACAAATCATGTTTTAATCCTTCACTTGTAACAATGCCCCCCCCCATGGAAACAAATCATGTTATGATCTCTTCACTTATAACAACTCTTCCTAATAGACCCCCTACACCCCTCCCCATGGAAACAAATCATGTTTTAATCCTTCACTTGTAACAATGCCCCCCCCCATGGAAACAAATCATGTTATGATCCTTCACTTGTAACAACTCTTCCTAATAGACCCCCCATGCCCAAACCCTTCCCCATGGAAACAAATCATGTTATGATCCTTCACTTATAACAACTCTTCCTAATAGACCCCCTACACCCCTCCCCATGGAAACAAATCATGTTTTGATCCTTCACTTGGAACAACTCTTCCTAATAGACCCCAAACCCCCTCCCCATGGAAACAAATCATGTTTTAATCCTTCACTTCTAACAATGCCCCCCCCCATGGAAACAAATCATGTTATGATCCTTCACTTATAACAACTCTTCCTAATAGACCCCCTACACCCCCTCCCCATGGAAACAAATCATGTTTTGATCCTTCACTTGTAACAATGCCCCCCCCCCCCATGGAAGCAAATCATGTTATGATCCTTCACTTAAAACAACTCTTCCTAATAGACCCCCTACACCCCCTCCCCATGGAAACAAATCATGTTTTAATCCTTCACTTGTAACAATGCCCCCCCCCCATGGAAACAAATCATGTTATGATCCTTCACTTATAACAACTCTTCCTAATAGACCCCCTACACCCCCTCCCCATGGAAACAAATCATGTTTTAATCCTTCACTTGTAACAATGCCCCCCCCCCCATGGAAACAAATCATGTTATGATCCTTCACTTGTAACAACTCTTCCTAATAGACCCCTACGCCCCCCCCCCCATGGAAACAAATCATGTTTTGATCCTTCACTTATAACAACTCTTCCTAATAGACCCCTACGCCCCCCCCCCCCATGGAAACAAATCATGTTTTGATCCTTCACTTGGAACAACTCTTCCTAATAGACCCCCTACGCCCCCACCCTTCCCCATGGAAACAAATCATGTTTTGATCCTTCACTTATAACAACTCTTCCTAATAGATCCTCTAAGCCCCTTCCCCATAAAAACAAATCATGTTTCGATCCTTCACTTGTAACAACTCTTCCTAATAGACGCTCTAAGCCCCTCCCCCATGGAAACAAATCATGTTTTAATCCTTCACTTGTAACAACTCTTCCTAATAGACCCCCTACGCCCCCACCCTTCCCCATGGAAACAAATCATGTTATGATCCTTCACTTATAACAACTCTTCCTAATAGACCCTCTAAGCCCCTCCCCCATGGAAACAAATCATGTTTTGATCCTTCACTTGTAATAACTCTTCCTAATAGACCCCCTACACCCCCACCCTTCCCCATGGAAACAAATCATGTTATGATCCTTCACTTGTAATAACTCTTCCTAATAGACCCCCTACGCCCCCACCCTTCCCCATGGAAACAAATCATGTTATGGGCAATTCCACCAAAAAGTGTCCTCGACCCAAAAAATTGAAGTCAAATTCATGGAATTAATTTTAAAGTAGCAAGAAAGAGTGATAACTAGTGATTTCAAATCTATGTTTGTTTCAAAAAAAATTCTTGGTTTTCCATGTTTTTCATCGATAATTAAAAAACTTTTTTTTGTGCCAAATTCATGATTTTTTTGAAGTGTTTGGTACAATTGTCTAGATATGCCCCCTGGTTACATTTTAAAAGATATTTTAATTTTTCATGGCTAAAAACATATAACCGGGGGTACTTATTCACAATTTTGAAGAAATTTAATTGTAAATTTATTCACAGGGTGCTGCCGCTCGTTTTAATTAGCCCTTAATTACTAATTATGAAATGTAATGTCCATGACATTGTATGATGTTTAGTTTTCCATTCTGAAGCCAGTAAGAGATATTTTTATGAGACTTCATATGCAAAGCTAGTTTTTAAAGGCTAATCCTATAATGCAAGAAAACTAATAAAAAATTAATTACAATTGTGCTAACGAGTGTCATGGACATTACATTTATTGTCATGGACATTACGTCATGGACATTACATGTCACATCCTGATTAAGACACTTAACTTTTCAAACAGTGGAATGACCCTCTATATAGGTAAATGCTACATTGTATCATTTGGACCTCATATGAAGGTCAAACCTGGATTAGTCAAAGAGAATACTTGTCGTAGACCTCATCACAAATTTGTTTCAAGCACATGTTTAGCAGCGCGTATAGTGACAACATTGTGCACAGATTCTACAAACGGACAGCCCAAATCTGAGATTTTCAGGTGAGCCTTCTCATTAATATAAAACTGTTCTTTCCTAAAAACATTCAAGTGAACATGTACATACTGAAATATATGTATGTAAAAACTGTTGGTGAGACATGTATGTAGGACATTATAAACACAATTTATCATCAAAGATGACTTCTCAAGGCCTAGGCGTAGTGCAGATTTGTACACATCTACGGATACATGATACACCATAGCTTGGATACAAAGACGTCATACATGTAGTAATTCTTTATTTTTACATAATTTCAGTATGGTTAAGACTCAAGTAGAGTGGCAGAAAAAGTACAGAGAGAAAATAAGACAAAATCTGGAAAAGGAGGCAGCATGTCAATCTCGAGGTGGAACGTGTAGAGGATGACCTCATGACTAGGTCTACTTGGAAAACCAAGGAAGCAACGTTTGGCCTGCTGTTCCTCTCAAGAAGTCATCCCAGCTCATTTCAACTGATCTTCTGGGAATTGTTCACCCAGTCACGAACATAGCAGGATCCAGATCAACTTTTAAAATTACAGAAACCTTTAATGTTTAATTTCCCTTTATTGTCGTCACAAAATGCTGACGCAAGATGGTCAGCATGTTACTCGAGATGAACAATCACCTTGTGAGAAACACATCAAAGGGAATTATGGGAAAGATAATTAGTAATGAAAGGTCACTACATGTACATACCTACATCTCTGGTCTATCATAACTACTTCAAGGCGGAAGCCAGCCTGGTTAGATGTGGACGGAAAGTGCAAAAAGGGGACTTACAGGGGGGCGGGGTTTAAGTGAGATTCTGGGGGAGTTCTGTTTTTTTTTTATATATGGAAGAGGTTAAACATTAAGATAGGGACATTAGATATATTTCAATATACATATTAACAGCAAGGCAGCACATGGGTTTACAAATTCAGGGTTAAGCATGATGCATCATTTTACAAGTTTGACGTAATGTCCATGACGCTAAAAATGTACCAAAATGTAATGTCCATGACGCTTTATTAAGACGTGTAACAAGAAAGTTGACAGGCGTTCTTAAAAATATTATTACTGTTCATGTTAACTACTTCTCTGTTTACAAAATAAAAAAATATTCTAACAATTTTGAACTTTAACTTCACAGAGTTTTGGAATTGAATGTGTTGTACTCAAAACCCACTTCCGTTTTTCGTAATGTCCATGACGCTCATTAGCAAGGCCCAGACTCATTAATTAATTAGAACTTTTCCAAAGACATAGTATCATTTGAACTACTAGAACACAAGATACTAGTATCAAACACAAAAACTATAAATCAAAGCTACTTGGTGTGTTTAGCTGATAAACAAAGTTCTAAAAATGTCTCCAAACGTAATGTTAAATGGTCCTTCACTTGTAACAACTCTTCATAATAGACCCTCTAAGCCCCTCCCCCATGGAAACAAATCATGCTATGATCCTTCATTTGTAACAACTCTTCCTTATAGACCCCCTACACCCCCTCCCCATGGAAACAAATCATGTTTTAACCCTTCACTTGTAACAATGCCCCCCCCCCCATGGAAACAAATCATGTTATGATCCTTCACTTATAACAACTCTTCCTAATAGACCCCCTACACCCCCTCCCCATGGAAACAAATCATGTTTTAATCCTTCACTTGTAACAATGCCCCCCCATGGAAACAAATCATGTTATGATCCTTCACTTGTAACAACTCTTCCTAATAGACCCCCTATGCCCCCCCCCAAGGAAACTAATCATGTTATGATCCTTCACTTGTAACAACTCTTCCTAATAGACCCCCTACACCCCCTCCCCCATGGAAACAAATCATGTTTGATCCTTCACTTATAACAACTCTTCCTAATAGACCCACTACACCCCTCCCCATGGAAACAAATCATGTTTTGATCCTTCACTTATAACAACTCTTCCTAATAGACCCACTACACCCCCTCCCCATGGAAACAAATCATGTTTTGATCCTTCACTTATAACAACTCTTCCTAATAGACCCCCTATGCCCCCCCCCCAAGGAAACTAATCATGTTATGATCCTTCACTTGTAACAACTCTTCCTAATAGACCCCCATGCCCAAACCCTTCCCCATGGAAACAAATCATGTTATGATCCTTCACTTATAACAACTCTTCCTAATAGACCCACTACACCCCCTCCCCATGGAAACAAATCATGTTTTGATCCTTCACTTGGAACAACTCTTCCTATGCCAACCCCCATGAAACAATCATGTTTTGATCCTTACTTAACAACTCTCCTAATAGACCCCTACACCCCTCCCCATGGAAACAAATCATGTTTTGATCCTTACTTGTAACAACTCTTCCTAATAGACCCCCTACGACCCCCACCCTCCCCATGGAAACAAATCATGTTTATGATCCTTCACTTGTAACAACTCTTCCTAATAGACCCCCTACGCCCCCCCCTCTCCCCATGGAAAAAATCATGTTATGATCCTTCACTTGTAACAACTCTTCCTAATAGACCCCCTACCCCCCCCTCCCCATGGAAACAAATCATGTTATGATCCTTCCCTTGTAACAACTCTTCCTAATAGACCCCCTACCCCCCCCCCATGGAAACAAATCATGTTTGATCCTTCACTTGTAACAACTCTTCCTAATAGACCCCCTACGCCCCCCCCCCAAGGAAACAAATCATGTTTTGATCCTTCACTTGTAACAACTCTTCCTAATAGACCCCCTACGCCCCCTCCCCATGGAAACAAATCATGTTTGATCCTTCACTTGTAACAACTCTTCCTAATAGACCCCCTACGCCCCCCCCCCAAGGAAACAAATCATGTTTTGATCCTTCACTTGTAACAACTCTTCCTAATAGACCCCCTAGCCCCCCTCCCCATGGAAACAAATCATGTTATGATCCTTCACTTGTAACAACTCTTCCTAATAGACCCCCTACGCCCCCCCCCCCAATGGAAACAAATCATGTTTTGATCCTTCACTTGTAACAACTCTTCCTAATAGACCCCCTACCCCCCACCCCCCCATGGAAACAAATCATGTTTTGATCCTTCACTTATAACAACTCTTCCTAATAGACCCCCTACACCCCCCCCCCATGGAAACAAATCATGTTTTGATCCTTCACTTATAACAACTTCTATTCCATAAAAACATTGACCCCCCCTAAACCCTCCCCACCGGAAACAGCATCTCAAAAATAGTTCTTACCTCTCATTGTGGGCTTCCTGTTTCTTGTACATCTCCAACTCTCCCTGTAGTGTCTTCAGAGCTTCACTGGTCGAGTCTTCAGCATCTGCCCTGGGAGTCTGAGACTGACTAGGATCTTGTGGGTCTTGGGTTACCATGGTTATGGGCTTCCAAGATGCTGGTTGACATGAGGATGGAACCTGAGATAAAAAAGGGTCAGAGCAAAGAAGACTTACAACTATTAAGTGAAGATTGTCAAACTGTGTAAGCCACAGGCTTCATTCAGTCTGATTGGGCGAGGCCAATGACATGTGGCTTCACTCTGGTTCACTGTGCATTCATTCATTAGTACCATCGTAGTACAGATGTATGTTACAAGCCTACATGAACAGATTTTTCAGTGAGAGTGCTCTTGTTAATCTGTCAAGCACCAAAACCAATGAAGGAACTGAAATTAATGATACCTTGATGACCGAAATGGCGGCTCTAATCGAGGGTGAGGAAAAACAAAGCCCACCACTGAATGACCAATTGACAAATTTAGTTTGATAAGCTGGAAGAGAAATTGAAGCTTCACCAGAAACCCGGCAATTGTACCAATCTGTGCTTAACCAGAGTAAATCCAGAGATTTGAAATGTTGTTAAAGCCAGCAACCCGGGCTCGAGATGCAAGTTTCAAATGATCCAAGGCCATTTTGTTCAGGCGTCCATTGCAATTTCAACAGCAACAGACCAACTGCTCAAAGCCCGTATGGACAAAGCAGACATCGATCATGATCCAACTATCAGAATGTTAATCGATGCTGTCCCTATTCTTGGATCTGGTAATATCCATCAGATTAACATGCGCAAGAGGGATGGAATTCACCCCGACTTGAGTAGCAAATTCCCACCTTTATGTTCATCTCAGGTACCTTGTACCAGTTTCCTCTTTGGGACGACCTCGTTAATTTTTGCAAGAATATTCACGAAACAAGCAAAATTTGCTCACAAACCAATCATTGAGCAATCAAACTGACTTAAGAGTTTTTCTAGACATCATTTTGCAAGTCATGGGTCAACGCCACGCCGTGCGGGGGACTTTCACTCTTAGAAGTGAGGTGGGTTTGGGAAACCGAACTCCGGCAGCCAACAGAGGGCGCCATACCACCGACGAAGTCCGGGGGTCAAACCATTAGAAACAAGAGAAACTACGATTGATTGGAATTTTATCAATCCATTACCGTAATGAGGAGTCACCTGGCACCAATCCATTTGTGCAGTGACACTGTTAAGCCGTTGCATGCGAGCATTAGACTACGTTCACCTTCCCATTGATGGTTGGACCAGTGTAATGTACTTGTTACTTTCAAATAACTGGTGAGCAGTGTGTTTCCGCACAATTTAATAGATGATAATTTGCATCAAGGATAAATAGTATTATTTGGTTTCGACGGCCTCAACACTGATGTATGTACTGTTTACTATGTACTTTCCAGAGTTGGGTGAACAAAAATCCACAAGTATGTTACTTTGGTGGGATTCGAACCCACGACCATTGCCATTCTAGAGCAGATGTCTTATCAACTAGACCACATACATGTAGATGGCCCTGTAGCTAGGAGCAGTTTGAATTCTATATTTTAGCAGTGGGTACCCCAACGATATTTGCATCAGGGATAAATATTTTTTTTAAATTGGTTTTAACCCCAACACCGATTGTACAGTGTGTAAAGTATTGCGTACTCAGTACTTTCCTGAATTCTGTGAACAAATTTCAAGTTGCTCGCGTGGGATTCGAATCAACGACCTTGTCCTTTCAAGAGCAGGTGTCTCATCAACTAGACCACCAAAATTGCCTGGTAGCTAGAGGCAGGTAAAGTCCCATGTTTTAGCAGTGGGTACCCAAACAATTTAATAAATGATCAATTCTCATCGGGGATAGGTATTTACCCTAACATCGATGTATGTAAAGCACTTTGGTATACTCAGCAGGCCTTGCGCTAACTTTTTTTCTTGACTAGCCCCCCGGGCTAGTCAGCTGCACGTTTGACTAGCCCGCACAAATTTCCACTAGCCCATTAGAGTATTTAATTTGTATGTGTTATTTTTGTGTGATAAACAACGGTGCCATTGGGGCTAGGTGCTAGAATTTCTGACTAGCCCGACCGGGCTACCTAGAAGTACGTTTGACTAGCCCGCAGCACTCTTGACTAGTGATTGCACGCCGGGCTAGTGTCTAAATCGAGCCCTGCTCAGTACTTTCCTGAGTTGTGTTAAAGAAATCCACGGGCATGTTACTTGGATGGAATTCGAACCCACAGCCTTTGCCATTCTAGAGCAGATGTCTTACTGCATCGGACGTGACTTTTCCAAGAATTTTGACATTTTTCGGTGGGCAAAAACACAGGGAGTTTTAAGCAATACTCATCATGAAAACTCAGAACATGATGATTTGACGCAGATTTTGAGCTATAAAAATGTTTGAAACTGAGATCAACCGTCCTTTAATTTAGTACATGTTTGTGTGCCTTGCATTTATGACATTATTGCTTGTATTTACAATGTAATGAACCCATCAAGCTGCATCACGGAAAACTGTTGCTTCGAAAGTTACAGTGTTTTTTGTTTACATCCGATTGCCGAATCTAAAGGGTTGTTTTCCCGACACTTTCTCATCAACTGGCAAATATTTTCAACTGCCTACTTATACATCAAGCACCTGATACGCAGGAAATTACAGTACATATAAATATATAAACTGTATTTATATAGCGCCTTTTGCCAAAGGATACAAGGCGCTCAGTATTTTTACCTGCCATGTATGTGGAGCAACGTTTTTGAAGTATGAGACCTATGCATTTATAGCACAATGTAATGGTATACACGGTGCTGTGGTGCAATATGCTGCCGATCAAACCAGGAACACCGGGGCGAACCCCTTCTCTTTTCGATAAGTGCACTGGGTTCTTTTACGTGCATTACACAACACACGGGACCAACGGCTTTACGTCCCATCCGAAGGACGAAGCAATAATGGTCAAGTGTCTTGCTTAAGGACACAAGTGTCACGACTGGGACTCGAACCCACACTCTGCTGAACAGAAACACCAGAGCTTGAGTCCGGTGCTCTAATCCGCTCGGCCACGACACGCCACGCCATGTAGGCCTAAGTGTTGTCTGAGTTACTGGACCCAACTACACTTTTTTAACATTATGATATTATCTGGTGAATGTGGAGTCTAAGTGGTCACTCAAGTGTTTCTTGGTACAGCTGTACACAACTTTATATTATAAAAACAGGGTGTGACAAAAAACTGCTTCTAACTCCATCATAGACCTCTATAAAAATGTTTCAACTCACCTGAGGTACGCAGGAGATGTTGCCGGTTAATATGGTGGTACCGTTGTGTGAGTCACAAGCTAGATTCTCAGCAAGGTTCCACATGCACAGAATGGCATTGAAGCGCCCTAGGCCAGTCCACAGTCTGGAAATTTTGCATCAAACTGATCACCAAGCTATTCCTATGGAAACAACGATGTTTAAGAAAAGAGACATCAACAATGAAAGATTTACACTGACCATTGTGCAACTATTGGCGTGTCGTGGCCGAGCGGATAAGAACACCGGACTCAAGCTCTGGTGTTTCTGATCAGCAGAGTGTGGGTTCAAGTCCTGGTCGTGACACTTGTGTCCTTCAGCAAGACACTTAACCATTATTGCTGCGCCCTTCGGATGGGACGTAAAGCCGTAGGTCCCGTGTGTCGTGTAATGCATGTAAAAGAACCCAGTACACTTATCGAAAAGAGAAGGGGTTCGCCCCGGTGTTCCTGGTTTGATCGGCAGCATATTGCACCACAGCACCGTGTATACCATTACATGGTGCTATAAATGCATAGGTCTCATACTTCAAAAAACGCAGCTCCACATACATGGCAGGTAAAAATATCAGCGCCTTGTATCCTTTGGCAAAAGGCGCTTTATAAATACAGTTAATTATTATTATTATTATTATTAACTATATGAACAAGAAAATCTTGTTTAGTAAACACAAATGCCCCACAAGCCAGTCCGTTTCTTGACAAATGATCTTGGTGGTCAAAAACAAATTAGGCTTTTAGACCAATCCACACACCGAGATTGGAAATAATATGCTAAGTCCTTCTCCAATTCTCACTATGGCTGAGGCTACTTTGTCCCCTCCTGGTTTTCACTTCAAAGTAGGTAGTTCAGGTGGAAAATAAATTACAACAAATACAATGGTTATTACTTCTGAAACATTGCAGTCTGATAATACCTACCTAAAAAAGAAAACAGTTGTTTGAAATTTGAAAATCGGATGTTTGGTTGCAAAGATATACCTCTTTTTATGACCTAGGATCGTAAAAAAAAAAACGAGTGCTAAAAATCGGGTGCAATTCTTATTATTTTCTTTATTTTGGCCACGGCAGAGCTTCAACACACAGCCTATGGATTGGACACTTACCGACACAAGAGGGCGCGCTTTGTCAATGATTGCTAAGCTATTGCACAATACGAGGCCCGTTCGTGATACTTCCGTATGTTTCACGTGACGAAGCATGAAAAAATAGCTGCAGAGAAAGTCTTTTAGTCTGAATAAGTCTTCTTTTATGCCCATAAGCTCTTATTTGATTTGGCTGTAGATTTAATGGCATAATTTTAAGAAGAAAAGTTCAAAAACGTTTAAAACAAACGAAAAATTTACCAAGATTTTCAAAAAAATATCTTACGTAATGCGCAAACATGTTTGCTGCAATTTGCCGTTGAAATTTTCTCATTTCCTCCAGCCTACTTCAGACTAATTGTGCAAAAAACCAACATCGGACTTATTCGGGCATTTCCAAAGTTTTCCGGCCGCAAGTTGATCGACAGGTTTTGCACGTGTTTGAATGGGAGCACAACTCTGCAGACTTGAATTGGGGTTGTGCTGTATTTTTTACTTTATCTTCAAAACTGAAACTCTGATTTCAATAATATTTTGATGGGAAAGTAAGAAGAATGACTTATGCTTGCTATCGAGTTTCGGAGTTGTGGAATAATCAAACCGTGAGTTATGGTTTAGTATGTTTTGCTCTTTTTTTTGGGGGGGGGCAGTGTGTGTGTGTGTGGTACGAGAAATGACTACACACGAAATGTCAGTTGACAGAACTGCCTATTCAAAGTGGTGAACCTTGTGTGTATGGTGTAGGGCATTTGCACAGTGGTATCAACAAACATATGAGCATTCACTCGGACCCAACATACACCAGATATTGTCCAGTAACTTGGACTAGGGTACACCCATACTTGGTTGTTCTTTACTTAAAGGAACATTACAGAATTGGTTTTTGCTAACAAAACAGTTGCTGGCAGTGTAAGCACTTTACGTAATCCACCATTATACATAAACTGACAAACCTGTTGAAGTTTGAGATCGATCGGCCATCTGGGTGACGAGAAAATAGTGAAAAACCGATTACACATTTGCATGAAATCATTATAGATTCAACAAATGAATAAAACACTCACTGAGCGATAAACTCCAATCGGAAAATTAGTTTATTCATTTCTCATCAAATATGGCATTTCAGACAGAAATATTTTAAGGGATGTTTTCTACTATCATCATTTTTAGACCGTGTAAGTTTTATGTAAATCTGTGATAAAAAAGTATATTTTACAAGTTTTTTTTCTCACAAATTCTGTAATGTTTCCTTTAACATTGCCCATGTCATGCACGTACATATTGTTATGTACAGGTTGTTTAATGTTAGTGCACTATCAACTGTAGGCCTACTTAAATAACTAAAGTGAATGTCTAGTGAGTAGTATCTAAACACATGAAATAGAAATGAAGTAGACATTCGGTGTCAGGGTGTAACAAACATGTGTGTTGGCCTAGTGAGTAAAAATGATTTCGGCGTCACAACTCACATTATAAGTCCAATATCGAAACAGAAACGGGAAATTCGGTGTGCAAACTTTTGAGACCCGCCATTGTCCAATATCACGCTGACATTGATCAACACCATATCATTAAGGACTATACATTTTTATTGTTAACTTACCGAATGATTTTCCACACTTCTCCATGCTGTGTGGCATGTGTGGTGAATTTTGTTTACAGTCACTTACCTGATGACACAAGAGGGCGCTCATTCGAACACAGTGCCAATTTTGTACCTGCTGGCTCCCCGCAGTTTCCGCTTAGAGCCAGCCGCTGCATGCTAAGCGGGAATTACAAGGCGTCAAGAATGGTTTCAGAATGAGAATGAGCGCCCTCTTGTGTCAGGCGAGTAAACTGTAAACCTGGAAAAGCGCAGGATAGGAGATGAACATAATTATATTTTGTGGAGATGGAGCTGGATTGGTGCAATCTAATGCATATCTGACAGAAGCCAAGTGTACAAATTGAAGAAACTTGGAGGTTTAATTGTCACAACATTCCTCTGTCGGAGTCCAGTGGCCAAGTATAAAACTAATACTATGCCATTGCGATATAAAATACCAAAACAAAATAAACTAGAATATTTAAATAAACCTACAAAACAGTGAAACTAATTATCTTTTTACCGTGAAAATGAAGTAGGTGTGAAATAATTGTGCGGGAATGTTGATACACACTGGTCAAGGCACTCTCCCAGTAATAATAGGACCTAATAATAATAATCGGTTCTTATATAGCGCAATTCCAAAAGTGATCATTGCGCTTTGAACAATACTACCCCCTTGTCACTGGGCTATTTTTTCATGTATTAAACCATCTCAGCTATACCTCTAAGCTAAATCAATCACAAGAACCATATCTGTCCTCTCAGGTACCCATTTGCCTGATGAGAAGCAAGTTTCTTGCTCAGGGACACAAGTGTCATGACTGGGATTCGAACCCACACCCTGTGTGACTCAGCACAAGAACTTGAGTCAAATGCACTAGGCCACCGCTCGGTGAATCAACATCAGTAAACAGTGAATCAACAAAATGTTTTAACACCTTCTGGCCAGACCCGGAGTGCCCAAATCTAGATGGACCATGGATGGACAGTCTATTGAATTCAATTAGGGAACATTTACTGCTAAGTGGTGGTAAAAAATGTTCGTTTTAATATGGAGTGGATTGATTTAAAGCTAACACTACTCGTAGCACCCAACCCCCTCAAAAACCATACGAGCAAGATAGCGCCCAAAACAAACACAAAATACAATCAAATCAAATTTATGAGAACATTAACCAATCAAGTGAATGTAAAATTGCTTTTTTTTTAAATAAAGAAGTATGAGCTTGTGGCATGTTCGGCGAATTTGAGCCGTGACTTTAAAGACATAACTGTTGCTTTTTGCTTCTGTCCGCGGGTTTAAGTTTAATCATGACGTCACTCAGAGGGCAATAACCTGTCGACCATTCACCTTCACTCTGATAATTCTTGTCAGTAAACCAAATATTAGTTTTGTAGCAACCAGTAACTATTATTCTCGAGGGGCATCTTGCCTATAGTTTGTCTTGACTTGAGTTATAACGGAAGCGGTAGCCAGTGTGTAAGGTCGTTGACATCAACGATTGATTGGAAAACCACACCTTACCTCGGTGATACTTTTTTTGGAAATCGTTATTTTAATGAGTTAAAGACACTGGACACCTTTGGTAATTGTCAAAGACCAGTCTTCTCACTTGGTGTATCTCAACATATGCACAAAATAACAAACCTGTGAAAATTTGAACTTAATTGGTCGTCGAAGTTGCGAGATAATAATGGAAGAAAAAACACCCTTGTCACACGAAATTGTGTGCTTTCAGATGCTTGATTTCGAGACCTCCTCACGCGTGAGGTCTCAAAATCAATTCAACATTTTACTGAGAAATTACTTCTTTCTCAAAAACTATACGTTACTTCAGAGGGAGCCGTTTCTCACAATGTTTTATACTATCAACAGCTCTCCATTGCTCGTTACCAAGTAAGTTTTTATGCTAACAATTATTTTGAGCAATTACCAATAGTGTCCAGTGCCTTTACACATAATACAATAGCATGTTATCATCTTGTGTAAAAAGTCTTTGCGTTTGGAATGTTATTGCACACCGTTGGCTAATGCAAAACCTAACATACTGAAGTATCATACTATAGATGACATGAGGTCAGAAGGTTGTCCGGCGGATAAGTTATAGTTGTAACAATATTGTGTAACCATGCTTAAATTGCCTTCCCAATGATTGTTCATTTTTGTGATTTTCCCGAAAACTGTTTACCATTCAATCGGCCCTAAAATAAAAGGGTGGATCTAAATCTCATACAAATGGGAAAGTTTGGGCTGCCTTTAAAGGTATTATACAGGATTGGTAGAGCTGACAAAACAGTCGCAAACAAAGTTCATGTTTTGTCTGATTAACCATATACATGAAATAACAAACCTGTGAAAATTTGAGCTCAATTGGTCATCGAGGTCACGAGAAAACAGTGAAAAGAGACCTTATGTGTTTTCTGTTTTTCAAACATCGAGTTTATTATCGCGCGCGATAAAAACTATTGTTTTATTCATTTCTCAGAAACGATAGCATTTTAGGCAGAAATATTTTAAGGAACCCTTTCTACCATTACTTACTTTAAATCATGTAAGTTATGCGTGAATCTGTGAACATTTGTGTTTTTCGATCAATAGTGTACACGGCCTTTAAACAAAAATAATCTGCCTTTTTCTTGTGTCTTCGAGCGTATTAAAGGAACATTACAGAATTGTTTTTTGCTAACAAAACAGTTGCTGGCAGTGTAAGCACTTTACGTAATCCACCATATACATAAACTGACAAACCTATAGAAGTTAGAGATCGATCGGCCATCTGGGTCACGGGAAAATAGTGAAAAACCGATTACACATTTGCATGAAATCATATAGATTCAAAAAATCAATAAAACACTCACTGAGCGATAAACTCCAATCGGAAAATTAGTTTATTCATTTCTCATCAAATATGGCATTTCAGACAGAAATATTTCAATGGATCGTTAGACCGTGTAAGTTTGATGTAAATCTGTGATCAAAAAGTATATTTTACAAGTTTTGTTCTTATACCAATTCTGTAATGTTCCTTTAACAGAACACTATAAGCCTCGCCTTAAGATGAGTTGTCAATATCAATACAGAGATTTGTATTGTGACATCAAACTTTACAATAGGCCTATAGGCATGTTCAAATCAATGTTATAGGCAGGATATACTTTTGGTAATTTTCAAAGACAATTATCTCACTTGCTGTATATCCCAACATATGCATAACATAACAAACCTGAGTGGTGACAATTTTGGCTCAATTGGTCATTGAAGTTGCAAAAAAAATAATGAAAGAAAGAACACCCTTGTTGCGTAGAATTGTGTGCTTTCAGATGCCTCAGAAAGGTTTTAAGCCTAAATCCTTTCTTAGATTCAAATATTTTAGTGAGAAACTACCTCTTTCTCAAAAGCTACACTACTTCAGAAGGAGTCGTTTCCCCACAATGTTTTATGCTATCAGCAGCTCTCAGGTGCTCCTTACCAAGTTAGTTTTTTTTGGCAATGTGTTTCTTGAGTAATTACCAAAATTACCGCTGCCTGCTTTGTGAAATTGATCGAGCACAGATTTCACAATCCCCGCACGAGTGACTAGAGCTATGTGATAGTGCATCCGCAATGACGCCAGAGAATTCAAAGCAACCTGACAAGAAACAGATAATCAATCTCTTAGTTACACAACAAACACATTACAGGAAATTACAGAGTAGCTAAAAAAAAAAAAAATACCCTTTCATTGTTTTGTTCAAGTTCGATAAGATGGGTTTTAAAAAAATGAGAAAAGTACATGAGGGAACATGTCACCTATATCGTGTTGACAGGAGGAAAACAACCTGTGACATGGGCAACAAAAGTGTTTTTATGCCACATTTTATATACTGCCAATAGCCTGTCAAGTCTCGTGCGTATTCAAACTTCCCAACCATTATTGAGGTTTACGTGTGCGCAATTCTGTTTCTTCAAATCATTGAGTTTAAAAAGGAACGTTACAGAGTTGGTTTTTGCTAACAAAACAGTTGCTGGCAGTTTAATCACTTTATGTAATCCACCATATACATAAACTGACAAACCTGTCGAAGTTTGAGATCGATCGGCCATCTGGGTCACGAGAAAATAACGCAAAACAATCGGAAATTAGTTTGATTTATTTCTCATCAAATATGGCATTTCAGACAGAAATATTTCTAGGGATGTTTTCTACTATCATCATCATTAGACCGTGTAAGTTTTATGTAAATCTGTGACCAAAAGTATATTTTACAATTACCAATTCTGTAATGTTCCTTTAACGTTGTTTAAAGGCAGTGGACACTATTGGTAATTACTCAAAATAATTATTAGCATAAAACCTTACTTGGTAACGAGTAATGGGGAGAGGTTGACAGTATAAAACATTGTGAGAAACGGCTCCCTCTGAAGTGACATAGTTTTCGAGAAAGAAGTGATTTTCCACGAATTTGATTTCGAGACCTCAGAATTAGAATTTGAGGTCTCGAAATCAACCATCTGAAAGCACACAACTTCGTGTGACAAGGGTGTTTTTTCTTTCATAGTTATCTCGCAACTTCGACGACCATTATTGAGCTCAAGTTTTTACAGGTTTGTTATTTTATCCATATGTTGAGATACACCAAGTGAGAAGACTGGTCTTTGACAATTACCAATAGTGTCCAGTGTCTTTAAGGCTATGAAAACCATATAATTTTTGGGGGGAAAGTAAAACTTAGCCGTTAAATATATGGAAGTAAAACCAATTTAACAAATCAACAAAGAAAACCCAAGAATAAGACTTGACCACCGTTTCCAGTGAATCGAAACCATTAAGAATTTTGCCCAACTGGCGTCCGTATTATTAGACCTATTTAATGGTCGCACAAATTCGGGCGTGATTGACAAACAGAGATTCTAAAAAATAAATATCCTCGTCACATGTTTTAATTTTGTTTCAAAGTTGTTGTTTTTTATTATGAGATATCGCCTAACTCACAAGGCCGAACGGCCACTCAAGGTGAAGGCTACACTTAACTGATTTGGGCCGTTGACCCAAATCAACTGACACCAGAGGAACGTTGCCACCTACTCCTGGGGCTGAAACAGGGTTACCCCCTTAACAGTCGGTAACAATGTAGGCTTTGGTATCATTCACTTGGAGCCTGGCTGGTAGTGGTAGAGCATAATGCACTACCTTCCTACCTTTGATTTCATGATAGTTTTATAAATTATTTTTAATATATAAAATTGAAATTATATTTATGACAATTTACTTTAGTCTATTTTTAAAGAATTTTGTACAAAAATAGATTAGGTTTGATTTCATAAACAAATAACTAGTCTACTCTTCGCTCGAGTTCTCGAGGTTGTTTTCTCGTTTTCGATATACGCGCGAGACTTGCACAGCCTATTAGGACAGGTGAATAATAAGTTGACTAATCTTATAATTATCCAAGTTTTGATTTGGGAATTCCTCTTCAGTCAGCAACATTCCAGTAATCATTCCTCATACTTATTTTGTATGTAATAAAAGAGCCAGAAGTGTGACATCAATAAAAAATAAATTTCTTGTCCTGGTGATTTTTTTTATGACAAATTGTAAACACGACTGATGGTAACAACTGCATGTCAAATGCTCCCAAGTCACCCAGCAGTCAACGAGCGAAACAAAGACGCACTGATAAAATAGCGCCCTCTAGTGTCAAACTGTACTCGTTGGTTGTGCGCACTGAAAGGTGGTGAGGTGAAGGGTGGTAATGGGTGTGCTCAGGGTGTAGGCCAGCAGGGCATTTTCTTTGGGAGGGAGTATCGAAGCCAATTTGCCGACTGAACACTCCTTTCGGGGGTGCATGGAAGACAGTTTGCTAGGCTTGCCTAATATCATAGAGAAAGGCTGGTCCTTTCTCTATGCTAATATCAACTATTTCAAGGAAAGACTGGGGCGCCCAGCACAGAATCCCACATAAATAGTTTATTCAATGTCAAAGCATGGTCAAAGCAAACAACCCTTTTTTGGAAGCGTGTGTATTTGACTGCACGGGGAAAACATTTCGGTCAGAAAATACCATTGTTTTTCACCCCGTAACGCACCCCCTCTCCCCCGGTCGCTCATCCCTGGGTGTACGGCCCAATGATTACCCAAAAGAATCCACGTGCCTGTCAATGTTTGCCAAAAAACACATAATGCCCACAGTACATCACTTGGCCTTATCTTTGCGGGCAGTGACTATGTATAAACGGAACCACAACTCACTTGATTTACTCCGACGCGTCAAGAAGAGGTGGTTTGGGACACCTCAGGGTTCACTAAAAAAATATGCGTCAGATTTAAAATTGTCAGATTTACCGAGTGTACTAATAGGATAAGATGACTTCATAAAAACCAGGTTAGTTGTTACATCCTGTGCAGTCAATCTTGTTGAAGGGGTGTTCATGTCTGTCTGTCTTACGAGTCCTTGTAGAGGGTAAATTACATCCTTTGCCGGGCGGATGGGGGGACAGGTATAACCACGGCGGGGCCACTGAGTAACGGCAAACAAAGTGTAGTCCTAACGACATAACAAATTACTGTAAGGTTTAAAACCAGGAATTTCTTTGTAAAACGAAAAAACATAACGTTTATTCCAAAGCTTGAAGGTTACGTCATCCCTAGAACCTCTTTACACTCGGAGATGGCAGATTGGGGGTTTTATCAGTCTTTGAACCTTTCGGTAATAAGTAAAATTCCTTCGAGTAGAAACTCTGTGATTTTCTTTGTGTTTTAGTCGCCGTGCATTCTCAACTGCGCATGTACGAGATGCAGTATAGGAGTACTATCTCAAAGTTGAACCAAGTTTGCCCACGTGCATGGCGACTGACTGCACTTTCAAAGCTCTCACAAACATTCCACACTAGAAGATTTATGAGTGATAAAAGTTATTTTAAAAGCATCGTACTTGGCGTTATTGATTGACTGAAATCAGTCCACCGCTGTCACTTCAGACGGTCTGGGACAACGACCTTGATCCACCCACACGGTCATCGACGAATCTATGAGGGCGACTTTTCCCGGGTAAACACTTTCACCACAATGAGACCATCTTTGTCACTCTCTCACCCAGGTTGTGAAATAGCAGTGAAAGTCCTTTTAAAAAATGGAGCAGAATGTTTTGTTTTATTTTATAACGTCCACGAGCAACTTGGTTAAAGACGGTCACTCTGGGATTAATTTTCACGGACAGTGACAATTATTTTACCGAATAGACGATACTTTGAATTATAAGTTCGTACTTTCATTTCGCTCGTAAGGAACCGCACAACAATTCCAAAGTATATATCATAATAAATAAAGTCAAGATATTCAAGGCTATGTCCATGTGGTCTTCCTCATAAGTTACCAGAAGGCGTACTCGCACAAATTTATTATATCTAGGCCTACATGTACATGTACTAATCCCTAATCTACGCTGGGAGAAACTTGACAATCACCTTCATAGCGAACCACAGAGAAACCACCTAATTGTTTTTCTACCATAACAGCCGTCTCCCGACGAAAGAAAGTAAACAAGGTGATCGTTCAATCACTAAAATTATTGACATAGATACCATTCCAGAATTAGGTGATAAAAAGTTGGGGTACAGTTGGCGCAGTAGTAAACCGCAAAGGAGCGTAAGTCGATTCCTGTTGAAGGATAAATGAGGCCTAATTTCATAGAGCTGCTGAATTAAACACCCTGCAGTGAGGGACGTTGTCAGCACATGCTGACATATTTTGATATTTCCATTGTGTTTACCACACATCGGACGCACTGGTCAGCTCGTAATGCCAGGATATTCAAAGCTGGACCATGCCACACGTCCAAGAGGGGTTGTCAATCAACAAATTTCGGTTAGACGGGGGGGGGGGGCAGAACAAAACTCTGCCAGCATCAAATAAGCATGTCACTTATCAATGGTAGATGGATCCAAATGATAACACTTGATTAACTAAGCAGACAATTATAACCCTGACAATACCTAGACATTATTAACCCCACATTTTGATAGATATGTCTCATCGAGACAAAGCTCGACCGTGAGACTGTCTACGTTTTTTGCAAAGGAATGGGGCGCACATGTCACGTGATCACGCGCACACTGATATAATTGGCTCTTCGTAAAAAAAAACCACAAAGTTGACATATAAAAGCAGGTCACCTCGTCTTACCATGGAGGGCTTCCTCCATGGTCATACTATACGCTCCTCTCTTGCAATGTGTTACACGCATCTTCGGGGATGTGGCTCTTTGTGAACATGAAAACTGCATTTATTCAGATATTCGCCCTTCCTGTATTAATCGATAATTTAGTCATGAGGTTATAAAGCTCTTCATGAAAACGGCGACGAATTGTAACTGTGGGTACAACTTTTTACTCTGCAGTACAAGATTCAACTAATTAAAATTGGGTAACAAAATGTGGGGGGCACAAGGGGGTGCACCATTTATTTATTTTTTTTCTAGGGGGAACTATACTGCCCAATTAAAACTGTAGTCAATGTTTGCGTTTCTCTTAAAAGTGCCTTTTCAGTATTGTTCTGCCATTTCCTATTTTTCTATCACGATAATCTGACGTGAAGGCGAAAAACAAATACATTGTCTGAAATAATCACATCAAAGCTTCTAAAATGTAGATTTTACTCTGGAATTTTTAAATCTCAAAGGTTAAGATTTCAAATGGGGCGGGGTTGCTCAGAAATCAATTGGGGGTACGAGCCCCCCTCCCCCTCCCCTACACACACTGAAGTGTAATGATTTCCAATTGCGGACCCTCCTTTGTTCAACTCTTTGTCCTGACAAACGTAGACCCCATTGTTTTCTATTGTGATAGCAATCGTGGACCTAGTCCTCGGTTGGAATGTCACTACAACTACACACTTAAACGTAAGTGCACTTATCGCAAACTTAACCAAACTATGTAGATTTTATTGTTGTATAAGGTTAAACACCCATCGTTGCAACTTGTATGCATCTGTATATAGTGACCTGTCAGCTTTCCATTACGTCTGGTTAGGGTTAATTTTAGTATACGAGAAGTTCCATTGTGACATTCTCAAGATGTGAAGTGAGATGTTAGAGAACGATGAACTTTCTAGGGGGCCAAGATTGCAAGCTGCTGCCAAGTTTCGTACGCATGGGGGTCGCTTCAGACCAACACATTCTTAAAGGCACTGGATACTATTGGTAATTACTCAAAATAATTATTAGTATAAAAACTTACTTGGTAACGAGTAATGGAGAGCTGTTGATAGTATAAAACATTGTGAGAAACGGATCTCTCTGAAGTAACGTAGTTTTTGAGAAAGAAGTAGTTTCTCAGTAAAATATCTGAATTGATTGTGAGACCTCACGCGTGAGGTCTCGAAATCAAGCATCTGAAAGCACACAACTTCGTGTGACAAGGGTGTTTTTTCTTCCATTATTATCTCGCAACTTCGACGACCAATTGAGTTAAAATTTTCACAGGTTTGTTATTTTGTGCATAAAAAATGTTGAGATACACCAAGTGAGAAGACTGGCCTTTGACAATTACCAAAACGTGTCCAGTGTCTTTAAACTTAGAGGTGACGAAACCATACTCGTATTATACAAAACGAACGGACGGATATCTCACTATAGATCAATCAATACAGCATTAATGGGCCCAAATCGGACTTTCAGTTTCTTGCCATGTTATTATCACCTTCATCCCAATGGGTGTTGATTCACCGTTTTTTATTAGAAGTCCATAGACACACATTCTTTTCATACAAAATGAAAACAAGCAAAATGGCATGTAACTGGGGAAGGCATTGTTTGAAACATGATCATGATGCATTTAACGTCCAGTAAACCAAATATTCACTCTTTAAGTTTCACCTTTGAAAACCTCATTTTAATACATTCACATGCATTTAAGATCTTCTTTATTTTGTCCTACTCTAATTCACAAAGTTGACAATATTGTAATGAGCATGTTTGACTTCTGAAACAATTGTACAAATAATACTTACCAAGTAGTCTTATTTAAAAAAAAAATACTTTTAAAAAATGTCAAGTAATAAACTACAAGGGAAATGTAATGCGTGAATTTTAAATAATTTGGGGTTGAACAACGAAAAATCGCCTAGAGCGGGATTTGAACCAACGACCACCGGATTAATGTGCCAGCGCTCTACCAACTGAGCAGTCTAGCCCTCTGTTGGCAGTCTCCCTGTTTTGTCAAAATCTAAATATCTTTATCTATATCTATTTTGTCAATATCACTATTATTGTTTTATGTCTCAGAATTCCTTTAATGAATTGAAATGAGAGTTCGTTGCTTACTCGTGAAAGTGTTTTATCTCATGAAATGAAATCACCGTGGCAAGTCAAAAGTTTGCTGTACTTATCGATTAGAATGTTCATCGATTGGCAAACTGAACGTCACAAACAAAAACAGGGTGGCATGCATGGCGTTAAGATTTTGTTGAATTGGTAACTGTTGCTCGTGTAAATCATCACGGATGTCGGACTTCTTGCACAAAAGAAATTGCGTAGGAATTTGTTATTACCACGTTTTTGACAATTTCTTTATCTTCATTGTTAGTTGAAGAATGTGGTTTTCGGTGTATTTCTGTTGCGTCATTCACTCCTGATAGTTCATTCGTTGGAGGCGTCCTACTGAGATTTGTCAGGTTTTTTCAGTTTGGTTTTGTTCGTTGTCTACAGCACTCGCCATGTCACTGCACTGTTTGTTCCCTAAAACTCACCCATACAACTATACAGCTTGCACTTTTTTCCCCATACGGCCAGTTCATGTCGATAAAAATTTTCATACAAAAATTGAAATGAGTATGACAGATCTTTGGCGCATCTTGGGTTGGTCAATTTGTACTGTGAACTTACGGGAGACTGAATTTCCTGTTGCCTGTTCAGTTCCGCTGATATAGCTTTGATCAGTATCTTGGGATTCAAGTTTGACTTCGCTTAGAAAGGGCTTGGTTTGATGTCACTACGAGTTAGTTTGATAATGGCCAAAAAACATTAAGTTGTTTACCTTCAGCCTCAACATTCTGGTTCATATTAACTGTGGACTTTCAACTGTCTGGATTTATTCCAATCTGTCACTGTATGCAACTCACATATATTCTTTGACTGTCATCGACTTCCATCATTTACTACTTTTATTAACATAATACATCAATGCCACAACAATATTTCAGTACAGTTAGACGAAGATAAACTTCATAAAGCCACAAACTTGAAGTGTGCTCTTGATACTGCACAGTTTGATTGATTCTGTCCTGCTTTACACATGATTGGTATAGGAATCCGTTTGTTAACTAATTCTGGAGAGTTCACAGTTAATGTCAATCATAAAACAGCCAATGGGTTGAACCTCGCCTCTGAATACCGTAAAAATACCTCCCCATTGAGACGTATGTCAACATTGGTTTTTCGCTGAAAAGACGGAAGGCGCCACCAGGCAGACGACTGTTTAGTTCCAGATCAATTGTTAAGCCCAGATTTGGTTTCGTAGATTGCATCAGTGATTTGTTTTTATCACTAAATGTGAAAAAAACCAACCCACGAAAGCACGTAAATTTGACTCCCATGAACAATTGATTATTTGGTCCTTTCATTATCTAGGTGATTAAAGCGTAATGATGGTGATTATGATGATAACGATGATGATGATAGTGGTGATGTAGGTAACGGACATGGAAATTATGACACTTTGGTTTTACGAGCTCATTCATCTCCATCGATTTCATATTTTACACTTCCGGTCATAAAACCACGGATGCCTGAAAAGTTAACATGAACACTGTTGCCAGGAAGCCCGAGTGAACCAGTGAACAGCCCAAAAGAGAAATGCTGGGATAAAACAAATTATAAAACCGACCAGTGGAACGTTTGCCAAATGTTTTGGTCAGTTTGAAAACAGTGAATGACGACTATGACTTTGTTACATGATTTGTGCAGTTTCTGCATGTTTTAGGCCTGTATGCCTCAATATAGTATTTCAGGACAATTCGTTCCAGTGGGTCCAACTTGAGTTGTTGTTTTTAATTTGTTATAAAGCAGTGTTAGATAGGCTACAAAGCCACAAAGCCTATATTTATTTAGTTTCATGGTTATACTTCCGTTTCAACTTGGATAATATTTAACTGTTAAAATGCGAATACTTGTAGCACGTATTTGCTCTACCAGTGTCCGCTGCAGCCCACAGCCTAGTGCGTTTATCTAAAGTGACATTTTCAAGGAAACAGTGGGCTACTCATAGGTTTGCCAAAGGAAACACCCTTCTGTTTGCAACCCACAAACTTCAAATGACGGCGATGACAGCAACTTTTTTTCCTTTCTTTTGGGGGTTCGTGTTCTGTTTTATGTTGTTATTTACTCTTTTGGATGTAGACATAGTTTGTATATATAGAAAATACTTCCAGCACTGAAGAGGTTGGTTTTCTTTTGACAGATGACACCATTTCACAAGACCAGAAAAAAACACTTCAAAATGTCGTAAGATTTCGGTTGGTTTTTGTTCAGTGCAAGAAAAGTACACATGCTAATACGTATGACCCCGCGGTTGTACTTTTGGGGGCCCCGCCGTGCATTCTCAACGTGTGTAAGCAGGCGGGCCGGACTATCAGTACAACACACGGCGCCGAACAACACAGGTGAGGCGGTCTAGAACTAATTGGGCTCTGAGAATAAAAAGACTGCAATAATGTCTCTTGTGCAACTTAAATGCTGCTGGACAATGGTTTAACCATAGCGAGCCGTCCCATTCACACAGTAATTTATGGCGCACAAACCCTTCAACTTTTGGGGTGGTTTTGGGCGTTGTTTTTTGTTTTGTCTTTTTTTGGCGGGGGGGGGGGGAGAACACCACACACGGGGTTCAAACCTCTAACTTATTAACCAAAGGTCCATTGTTTCTGTCCATACAAGTTATATTAAATGACAATTGTAATTTAGCAGTACGTGAATTGATTCGTGTTGTGTTTGAATCGGTCGCCGTGTACAGGAATGCTTTGACGTTTTTTTTCTTCAAAATAACGCCATCGTGTATAAACTGAAATAACTACAGAGAATTTGAATGTCTCAGTTGGCGCTGTTTACATAAAGAACATCAAAATGTGGGAGTGGTTTTGTGAGCATATAAAACAAAACTATTACAAGAATGCACTCTGATATTGAATCTGTGTCAATCAATGTACTTATGTCAAACTGAAATAAACACAGGTCGGGTGATCACAAATACATTTTTTTTTCTAAGTATTGTTAGAGCTGTCAAAGTACACTGACCCTGTACAGTATAAAGTTTGCTAGCGTGACGAACTCCAAAAAAAAAGCCTTAAAGGAACATTACAGAATTGTTTTTTGCTAACAAAACAGTTGCTGGCAGTGTAAGCACTTTATGTAATCCACCATATACATAAACTGACAAACCTGAAGAAGTTTGAGATCGATCGGCAATCTGGGTTACAAGAAAATAGTGAAAAACCGATTACACATTTGCATGAAATCATATAGATTCAAAAAATGAATAAAACGCTCACTGAGCGATAAAATCCAATCGGAAAATTAGCTTATTCATTTCTCATCAAATATGGCATTTCAGACAGAAATATTTCAAGGGGTGTTTTCTACTATCATCATCATTAGACCGTGTAAGTTTTATGTAAATCTGTGATCAAAAAGTATATTTTACAAGTTTTTTCCTTACCAATTCTGTAATGTTCCTTTAAGCACTGTCGCGAACACACTATGCCAAAAAACAAACTATACTATCTCATCTAGGCTGTGTTGGTGTACAGCCAGCGATAACCGCCCGCTTAAAAAAAAAGACACTTTCATGGTCCTCCAAAGTGCAACTTGGGTTCACTGTACTTTACTTGGAAATTGACGGTACAGCCTGCATGCGCTGTCAGGTAGTGCAGTCGTGCACTGTAAGCTGTTGGCACGTGGTAGGATAAACTTGAAGGAAATTAAGTGAGACATACTCGGCAATTTACACTTATTAACCATCATAAACCACCACATGATACCATGACACTGTGGCCCTTCTTCAATCAATTGGTCATACAATAACATCTTGAGCAATGTTTACTTATAACAGCTGAACTATGGTCCTTTGCCAATAAAAGAGTTAAGCAACAACACAAGGTATATGTTTGAAAGATCTGGAACATGTCAATTTGGATTGTGTCCTCATATGAAATATCGTTACTAGTGAGAATATGTAAAGTTACACAATCATATAAGGAATGAACTCAGACAGATCAGGTCAAAGGCGACGTCAATGCAGTGTAAAAACCCACGAAAACACCAGCGGTACGCACAAAATAATTACCAACATTTCTAAAAGATGGTAACACGATGTAACTGCAACTCCTACAACGAGCTGTTGCAACTGGACTTTCTTGTTCGAGAAGCGGGAATTAGATTTTCTCCACAACGATTTGTCACATGTCCCAAGATTCGTACACCGTTCCATAGTGACCATCTTGAAGGAATATTAAAGCAGTTTGGTCGAATACGGTCACTTTCTAAGTCATCTGCTGCAAAGTTCACCTCACAGACCTGAAGATGGACATTTCCGATGGACTTTCCCTCAGCCAATTGGCTCTCGGCAGTCAACTTCTTCTCCTTTGTCCATCGTCCTCTACGTGCAACGCTCGCCTCGCATACCTCCCGCTGCAGAATTCGCCTCATAAACCCTCATAAGCACCGCATGGAACAAAACACGACAATGGCCTCAAATCCTCTGCCGGAGACTTCGTCTTATCGAACCTCCTTAGGTCCTTTTGCTGATGACGAGTTCTAACTCGTCTTGCAGACTTCCATCTTTAATTTGCTGCAGATGTCACCTTAAAAGAAATGCTCTACAGCCCTTCATCACAGGCAAGCCCTCTGTTGCATACTACCGAATTCGCCTCACGGGACATTAGGCCACTGCTGCAGACCTCGCCTCGTTTGCCCTTGGTCCTCTGCTTCAAACTTCGCCTCTCGATCTCTGAGCCCTCTGGGGAGGCTTCAACCCACAGGCCCCAAGCCCTCTTAGCCAAACTTGTGCCTGACAGGGACTCAACTGCAAACTCCGTCTCACTCCACTCTGCTAGAGACTTCGCCTCACACGGTTCTTACTCCTTCTTTTACTATAGCAGCAAACTTCGTTTCACATGCCCTCGCCACCTTACTTTAGACTTCTGCCTCTCCTTACATGTCCACGGCCAGCTGCTGTAGACCTCGCTTCTCTGTTCCTCTCAGCACTGTTGCCTCTCCTCAGAGGTCCTCGGCCAGCTGCTGTAGACCTCGCCTCTCTATTCCTCTCAGCACTGTTGCCTCTCCTCAGAGGTCCTCGGCCCACTGCTGTAAACCTCGCCTCTCTATACCTATTTGCACTGTTGCCTCTCCTCACTAGTTCTCGGCCGCTGCTGTAAACATCGCCTCTCTATGCCTCTCTGCACTGTTGCCTCTCCTCACAAGTCCTCGGCCCGCTGCTGTAAACATCGCCTCTCTATGCCTCTCTGCACTGTTGCCTCTCCTCACAAGTCCTCGGCCGCTGCTGTAAACATCGCCTCTCTATGCCTCTCTGCACTGTTGCCTCTCCTCACAAGTCCTCGGCCCGCTGCTGTAAACATCGCCTCTCTATGCCTCTCTGCACTGTTGCCTCTCCTCACAAGTCCTCGGCCCGCTGCTGTAAACATCGCCTCTCTATGCCTCTTTGTACTTAATACATGGTACAAAAATTATCATGGTGGTCAACTTCCCTTGAAATAGTTTTGCTTAAAGTGCTATAGTTTTTAGGAAATTAGTAAAACAATCAATCTTTATCGGGCGTGTCCAAAAACCGATGTTTGAAAACAGTGATAACATAAAATAATTGGGTTTTCACTGTTTTCTCGTGACTCCAATGACCGATTGAGCTTAAACTTTCACAGGTTTGTTATTTCATGTATATGTTGGGTCACATAAAGTGCGGATACTAGTCTTTGAAAATTACCAATGTTGTACATGTACTTCAAGGGCACTGTACACTATTGGTAATTACTCAAAATAATTGTTAGCATAAAAACTTACTTGGTAACGAGCAATGGAGAGCTGTTGGTAGTATAAAACATTGTGAGAAACGACTCCCTCTGAAGTAACGTAGTTTTTGAGAAAGAAGTAATTTCTCACTAAAATATTTGAATTGATTTTGAGACCTCACGCGTGAGGTCTCGAAATCAAGCATCTGAAAGCACACAACTTCGTGTGACAAGGGTGTTTTTTTCTTTCATTATTATCTCGCAACTTCGACGACCAATTGAGTTCAAATTTTCACAGGTTTGTTATTTTGTGCATATGTTGAGATACACCAAGTGAGAAGACTAGTCTTTTACAATTACCAAAGGTGTCCATTAGTGTCATTAAACAAATAGCTGTGCAGCTCCGACGCAATAGCAAACAAAGGAAATTCATGTACAAAATTCTCGAGACTTCAAGTTTGCTGGCTTAAGTCAACTTTATTTTAGACAAAGATTTACAAAAGAAGCTACGTTTAGTGTGTATCTGCCTCTTACCACGGTGTGTCTCACAGCAATAGCTACAATAGCCATGAGGACAAGCGCTGACTGTTAAGTCAACATGTTTATGTTATAATATTATTCCGATGGGTATGTATTTGAATTGATTGTTCTATGATATGAAAAGATCTGGGACACACAAGGTCACCACGAAAGCTCTCATCCCATACAAAGCAACGATAACAATAGTCTACATATTAATATAATCAACGTTGCATCAATGTTGGAAATGAAAACGTACATATAAATGTGGCTGACAAACAGGAACATTTTGAACAAATCCCAATCATTTCCAATTAATTGCAGCATAGTTTTATGTAAATCGCAAACTTGAGTGAAGTTTCGTAATGTATATGTGACCAGCGAATAGAATAATGGTTTTGTTTATGTGTTTTGATTATGTTACCATTTCACAATAGATTAACTTAGTATGGGGTTGAACAAAGAAAAATGTACTAGAGCGGGATTTGAACCAACGTAAGTTCCTTGTGGTTTATTACTTGACAATAGATTAACTTCTTAGGACAGTTGGAGATTCACGAGGAAGCTTTAAGGATCAAATTTGAATGCGTCACTTTCAGGTGTCCTGTCATTGTTCTTAACGAAGTGAAATTTACTTTCAGAATTTTGTTTTAAAGTTTCGTTGTTGGTTTTTTTCTTCTTCTTCTTCTTCTTTTTGGCAAGTTGACAGTTTTGATCAGGGTGAGGTTTTGAGATGTTGTCATTGAAACGCTTTTGTTGTGTTGTTTTTACAAAGAGTGCATTTGACATTCAGATGTCCATATTTCAAGTTTTAAAAAGTACAAACTGTCCTGCTAAGCAGGGGGTAAGTTCAGTTGCCGCTTACAACCGGTCTGTTTATTGGAGTTTAACAAAATCGTTAACATCTGCCACAAAACTGACAAAAGCACAAGCTGTTTTAGGGGTGTTTATGGTAACCTTCGATTGGTACGTGTAAGTGTGTTGGTTACATGGATCAGCCAGCCAGAAACAATGATGTTATAATACAACGTTGTCTGCTGCAAAGCTTCACAACAAAGGGACAATACCTCATAAAAAAAAAGTTCTTGTTAAAGCAACGGGAAAAAAAAAATCTATAATTAAGCGTACTATACAGAGTTCATTTTCACAGATGAGCTGAGGTTAATTTTGTGTGATTCTGTTATCGGGATACTGCTGGTTTAGGATCTGGCTGTGTACCAGCGAGGCGTTTGTAACCAGGGTGGCGATGCTTCATTGTCAAGCACGCCGCGTTCCAGCCGTGTTGGCGCCTTGCTATTGACTTTCCTATTGCTAAACTAAGGTCCATCGTACTCTCGTCTAGAAACTCACCAAAAGAACTTTCTAAGCGACCATGAACTTCAAAGGAACCAGTGATAAAAAACCAGTGTCTGGCTCAAGCCTTAAGATATGTGCCCTCTTCTGTTCACATCCGGACGTACATTCACTTCTGATGTACACAAATGCATATTTGTTTGATTTACCCCGACAAATATTTAACTGTCACAAACAAACATTTGTCAACAAAATATTAAGAAAACAAAGTTTCTTTGGACTATAATTTTAGCATGCACACCGTATTCTTCCGTGGTGAACACAGCTGTTCAAAACTAGAATATCCATTGTGGGTAAATCGTTTACAATCAACTTTAGGCAGTGGTGTAAATATAAATACATCCCATTCAAGTACTGGGTATAAATGGCTGGATAATTGTCCTGGCTTAAGGAATCAACACGCCGCAGAGATTCATAGGTTGAACCTGGTATGGATGAGGCATCAAGTATTTGCGAAACGTTATTAACAACTTGTTTTGAAATGGTATGGTGTTAAATATCATACTGGGACCAACAAAAGATCATCACGATCTGCTGTATGTGTGTCACGCTATAATAGGGACACACACTTACATGCACGTGCTTTTACAAGTTCGCTCGAACGTCAACAGTTATAAGGAAATCATTGCAGAACATCAAGAGGAATTATGCCTAATTATATTGCTACGGTTCCCTGCAACACCAGATAATTGATCCAAATTAACCCTTATCGAAGAAATAAGCAAACACGTGATCCTTAACTTCCCCTCAACACCTCTCAGTCCATGACAGAGAGATGGGTATAATTGGAAGAAGAAAGATGGGAAAGGTGGGTTTACACAGGACGAGTGGGATGGGAAATCAATGGTAGAAATAGGAGAAGTCATTTGGACGAGTGGGATGGGAAGGAGAAGTCAACTGGACGAGTGGGATGGGAAGGAGAAGTCAATTGGACGAGTGGGATGGGAAGGAGAAGTCAATTGGACGAGTGGGATGGGAAGGAGAAGTCAATTAGACGAGTGGGATGGGAAGGAGAAGTCAATTGGACGAGTGGGATGGGAAGGAGAAGTCAATTGGACGAGTGGGATGGGAAGGAGAAGTCAATTGGACGAGTGGGATGGGAAGGAGAAGTCAATTGGACGAGTGGGATGGGAAAGAGAAGTCAACTGGACGAGTGGGATGGCAAGGAGAAGTCAACTGGACGAGTGGGATGGGAAGGAGAAGTCAATTGGACGAGTGGGATGGGAAGGAGAAGTCAATTGGACGAGTGGGATGGGAAGGAGAAGTCAATTGGACGAGTGGGATGGGAAGGAGAAGTCAATTGGACGAGTGGATGGGAAGGAGAAGTCAATGGACGAGTGGGATGGGAAGGAGAAGTCAATTGGACGAGTGGGATGGGAAGGAGAAGTCAATTGGACGAGTGGGATGGGAAGGAAGTCAATTGGACGAGTGGGATGGGAAGGAGAAGTCAATTGGACGAGTGGGATGGGAAGGAGAAGTCAATTGGACGAGTGGGATGGGAAGGAGAAGTCAACTGGACGAGTGGGATGGGAAGGAGAAGTCAATTGGACGAGTGGGATGGGAAGGAGAAGTCAATTGGACGAGTGGGATGGGAAGGAGAAGTCAATTGGACGAGTGGGATGGGAAGGAGAAGTCAACTGGACGAGTGGGATGGGAAGGAGAAGTCAACTGGACGAGTGGGATGATGGGAAGGAGAAGTCAATTGGACGAGTGGGATGGGAAGGAGAAGTCAATTGGACGAGTGGGATGGGAAGGAGAAGTCAATTGGACGAGTGGGATGGGAAGGAGAAGTCAATTGGACGAGTGGGATGGGGAAGGAGAAGTCAACTTGGACGAGTGGGATGGAAGGGAAAGGAGGGAAGAAGTCAACTGGACGAGTGGGATGGGAAGGAGAAGTCAATTGGACGAGTGGGATGGGAAGGAGAAGTCAATTGGACGAGTGGGATGGGAAGGAGAAGTCAATCTGGGACGAGTGGGATGGGAGAGGGAGAAGTCAACTGGACGAGTGGGATGGGAAGGAGAAGTCAATTGGACGAGTGGGATGGGAAGGAGAAGTCAATTGGACGAGTGGGATGGGAAGGAGAAGTCAATTGGACGAGTGGGATGGGAAGGAGAAGTCAACTGGAGCGAGTGGGAATGGGAAGGAGAAGTCAACTGGACGAGTGGGATGGGAAGGGAGAAGTCAATTGGACGAGTGGGATGGGAAGGAGAAGTCAATTGGACGAGTGGGATGGGAAGGAGAAGTCAACTGGACGAGTGGGATGGGAAGGAGAAGTCAATTGGACGAGTGGGATGGGAAGGAGAAGTCAATTGGACGAGTGGGATGGGTAAGGAGAAGTCAATTGGACGAGTGGGATGGGAAGGAGAAGTCAATTGGACGAGTGGGATGGGAAGGAGAAGTCAATTGGACGAGTGGGATGGGAAGGAGAAGTCAATTGGACGAGTGGGATGGGAAGGAGAAGTCAATTGGACGAGTGGGATGGGAAGGAGAAGTCAATTGGACGAGTGGGATGGGAAGGAGAAGTCAACTGGACGAGTGGGATGGGAAAGGAGGAAGTCAACTGGACGAGTGGGATGGGAAGGAGAAGTCAATGGACGAGTGGGATGGGAAGAGAGAAAGTCAATTGGACGAGTGGATGGGATGGAAGGAGAAGTCAATTGGACGAGGTGGATGGAAGGAGAAGATCAATGGACGAGTGGGATGGGAAGGAGAAGTCAACTGGACGAGTGGGATGGGAAGGAGAAGTCAATTGGACGAGTGGGATGGGAAGGAGAAGTCAACTGGACGATGAGGGATGGGATAGGAGAAGTCAACTGGACGAGTGGGATGGGGAACAGGAGTAGGAAGGGATCAATCAATGGACGAGTGGGATGGGAAGGAGAAGTCAATTGGACGAGTGGGATGGGAAGGAGAAGTCAACTGGACAGGGTGGGATGGGAAGGAGAAGTCAATTGGACGAGTGGGATGGGAAGGAGAAGTCAATTGGACGAGTGGGATGGGAAGGAGAAGTCAACTGGACGAGTGGGATGGGAAGGAGAAGTCATACTGATGGACGAGATTTGGAATGATGGGAAGGAGAAGTCAATTTGGACGAGTGGGATGGGAAGGAGAAGTCAATGGACGAGTGGGATGGGAAGGAGAAGTCAATTGGACGAGTGGGATGGGAGATGAGGAAGGAGAAGTCAACGGACGGTGGATGGAAGGAGAAGTCATGGACGAGTGGGATGGGAAGGAGAAGTCAACTGGACGAGTGGGATGGGAAGGAGAAGTCAACTGGACGAGTGGGATGGGAAGGAGAAGTCAATTGGACGAGTGGGATGAGGAACAAATGGGACAAAATGAGATGTAACTTGAAGTGATGGGATGAGAAGTTAATAGGATGTAAAAGGAGGAATGGGATGATAATTGAATGTAATGTAATAGGCTGGAAACTCAATGGTATGTGACGGGATGAGAGGGATGGGAAGTCTGTGGAATGTGATGGGATGGGTGGGATTTCTAAAAGTTACCCTCAAGTAAATGGAATGGGTTTTGATGGGTAGGATGAGAAGTCATGTGACGGTTACTGGCTGAACGGGATGGAAAATGAGAAGAGTGATGGGACGGTTCAATCTGATGAAATGAGATCAATTGGATGGGAAGTCATTGAGATGCGATGGGATGAGTGGGATGGGAAGTCATTGGGATGTGATGGGATGTGATGGGATAAATTGGATGGGAAGTCATTGGGATGTGATGGGATGTGATGGGATGTGATGGGATGTGATGGGATAAATTGGATGGGAAGTCATTGGGATGTGATGGGAAGTCATTGGGATGTGATGGGATGTGATGGGATGTGATGGGATGGGATGGGATAAATTGGATGGGAAGTCATTGGGATGTGATGGGATGTGATGGGATGTGATGGGATGTGATGGAATGTGATGGGATGTGATGGGATGTGATGGAATGTGATGGGATGTGATGGGATAAATTGGATGGGAAGTCATTGGGATGTGATGGGATGTGATGGGATGTGATGGGATGTGATGGGATGTGATGGGATGTGATGGGATTTGATGGGATTTGATGGGATGTGATGGGATGTGATGGTATGTGATGGAATGTGATGGGATGTGATGGGATAAATTGGATGCTGGGAAGTCATTGGGATGCGATGGGATACATTGGATGGGAAGTCAGTGGGATGTGATGGAATAAATTGGATGCTGGGAAGTCATTGGGATGCGATGGGATACATTGGATGGGAAGTCAGTTGGATGTGATGGGATGAGTGGGATGGGAAGTCATTGGGATGTGGTGGGATACATTGGGGTGTGATGGGATAAATTGGATGCTGGGAAGTCATTGGGATGCGATGGGATGAGTGGGATGGGAAGTCATTGGGATGTGGTGGGATACATTGGGGTGTGATGGGATAAATTGGATGCTGGGAAGTCATTGGGATGCGATGGGATGAGTGGGATGGGAAGTCATTGGGATGCGGTGGGATACATTGGGGTGTGATGGGATAAATTGGATGCTGGGAAGTCATTGGGATGCGATGGGATGAGTGGGATGGGAAGTCATTGGGATGTGGTGGGATACATTGGGGTGTGATGGGATAAATTGGATGGGAAGTCATTGGGATTCGGTGGGATGGAATGAGTTTAACGTTACTTCGTCATTTTGGAGTACACTACATGGTCACATCCTATTTGTTCACACTCGACTTCAAATCCCTCGTTTGAAAATCTCTGGATATTTTTGTGGCACCTTAACAACATGGGTTATCCTGTTTGGGAGGTTTAATTAAGTAAAACAGTCTTACCAGAAGATTTGTTAAAAAGCATTGACGATTCATGAGATATTTGACTGCTCAGTAAATGTGTGTGCTTTGTATGTACACACAAACCAACCACAGATACACCGATGATGCAATTAAAGGAACATTCCAGAATTGGTTTTTGCTAACAAAACAGTTGCTGGCAGTGTAAGCACTTTATGTAATCCACCTTATACATAAACTGACAAACCTGTAGAAGTTTGAGATCGATCGGCCATCTGGGTCACGAGAAAATAGTGAAAAACCGATTACACATTTGCATGAAATCATATTTTTGTGGCACCTTAACAACATGGGTTATCCTGTTTGGGAGGTTTAATTAAGTAAAACAGTCTTACCAGAAGATTTGTTAAAAAGCATTGACGATTCATGAGATATTTGACTGCTCAGTAAATGTGTGTGCTTTGTATGTACACACAAACCAACCACAGATACACCGATGATGCAATTAAAGGAACATTCCAGAATTGGTTTTTGCTAACAAAACAGTTGCTGGCAGTGTAAGCACTTTATGTAATCCACCTTATACATAAACTGACAAACCTGTAGAAGTTTGAGATCGATCGGCCATCTGGGTCACGAGAAAATAGTGAAAAACCGATTACACATTTGCATGAAATCATATAGATTCAACAAATGAATAAAACGCTCACTGAGCGATAAACTTCAACCGGAAAATTAGTTTATTCATTTCTCATCAAATATGGCATTTCAGACAGAAATATTTCAAGGGATGTTTTCTACTATCATCATCATTAGACCGTGATAGTGTTATGTAAATCTGTGATAAAAAAGTATATTTTACAAGTTTTTTTCTTACCAATTCTGTAAAGTTCCTTTAAAGCAAAACAATCAGATTACTTCGCTGACTCAACATAATATTAAAAAGACACCTTCAGTTCGATTATGTTTGCAGCGGCGTGTTATGCGTTTGTTTCAGAATGATAAAGCAGACGCAACTTTACACACTTGTTCACGGTATATACATTTTGTATAATGCATGTCACCGTGATAATGACCAAGGCTGCCGGTATCATGTCTTTTCTCAAATTTTAAGCGAGGCCGCTCTTAATTCTATTCAGAAATATCATCTAGAACAAGACAACCTATACATTGGTTCCGAGGAATCCTCAACCCTCACCGTGTCTTGGTGCATATCGAGAATAAATCAACAGACCAGGGGGTCGATTTCACAAAACTCTTCCTAACTTAGGACTAGTTAATGCTAAGAGACAGGACAATTCTTAAGTTGAGACCAGTTACTGGTCCTAACTTCAGATAAGACTAGTCTTATCTCTTTGTAAAATCGGCCCCAGCATTGAATCTAATGTACGTAAGTTCTCTGTTTGTTAGTGGACTGGTTACCATTTTTCGGTATCGGCGTCTCTCATTTTGACGCAGGGGGCCTCGTAGGGGCGAGAACCCCCCTCTTCTTTCTGCCAGCTAAGTTTCAGGTGATACTGTTCGGGGAGCCAATGTTATGGATATGCACTTGAGCTAATCGATCGTGTATACCCGTGCAGTCCCCTAACAAAGAGATGTATAGTAGATGGGTTGTGGACCATTTGAATGCCTGCAGCGTTCGACCTCGTTCGTTTGTTGACGTTGTTTATTTATGTATTTTGTACCATGTTTGTTTCTGTTTTGTAAATGAAGCTGTAAGTTCACCCATCCACAGTCCAAGGCCCAAGTTTTTTTCTTTTAACACCCATGGTGGTTGCTTGTACTATTTTCAGAGGGTTGGAATAGTTGTATAATTTAGGTTCAAGCCTACTTGTGCACGCCCATGAAGTTGTTTCCTTCGCCTCCCCGTGAGGGTTGAAGCGTCTGTTAGCCTAGTGTACAGTCAGTGTGTCATGTCCGTTCACGTTCACCTTGCACTTTTACAGATGTTATTGGCCCCTACTAACAAAAGACAAGGTGTTCTTAGATATGAGTTAACTCATACTTAAGGTAAGAGAAATCAAGTGTTTCAGGAATCGAGACCAATCGAAATAATGGGTATATTGGGCTAAGGTGAGTATAGGGGCACGGTTGCAAAGTAAAAACATTCTCAAAGTTGACAAGAATCATTACCCCTCAATTCTTAAATTTTGTGATTTCAATGAAACAGTGTTAATATTTACCTAGTCAGTTATCCTTGTGGTTCATTACTTGACATTTAATATTTTAGAGTCTTATTTTAATGTTCAATCACATGGACACAAAGAACGTAATGTGTTTTTTTTCTCCTGCAAGAGGTAAACTTCTTGTAACTTTACAAAAATGTTAAAATCATTGCATTGCAAATTTCGTCTGAAGTGCGAAGTGGTTTGCCGATCTCTCTAAAAGTAACCTGCTTAAACCCAAGCTAAGATTCGACCTGCATGAACCGGTAGAGACTTTGATTTAATCTAGGACCAAACCTGGCATAGTGCAATCCTTTACGTCATACCGCCCCCTTGTGTACAACTCTGTCCTTCCCCAAGCTACCGTATTTTAGGCGCAGTTTAAGCCCGCCTACAATGTGCACGTTGCGTTTCCGTGGTTCAAATGATTTCCAGTATTTGAGTCTAGAACACGCCTAAATGTCACATGCATTTGGCTTCCACCCTGCTGAACTTCCTGGTTTCAATCACTCAGGTTGTCTAATGATCTTGCCTTCTTGCAACAATGGAAAACGGTTATTTATATTCAATTTTAAATTGCTCATACGTGCTCGCCGGTTAGGGGGGTCAAGTTTCGAAGAGCAACACTTCGTGAAAGTGTTTTTAATCAAAGAATGAGCTTGTTATTAATTTTCATAGCATCAGAGACACTTAAAAAACACACGAAACATGATTCGTTTCGATCAAAATATTGAGGGGGGGGGTGGCATAAGAGTGTTACTACTGTTGAGTGTCTATCAACTGAGATGACTAGTACCACATGACACGAACAATTTGTTATGATGTTAACCAGATGGAAAACTGAAGGACTTGGGGATACATTCGTATTAAAGACACTGGACGCCTTTGGTAATTGTCAAAGACCAGTCTTCTCACTTGGTGTATCTCAACATACATGTGGATGCACAAAATAACAAACCTGTGAAAATTTGAACTCAATTGGTCGTCGAAGTTGCGAGATAATAATGGAAGAAAAAACACCCTTGTCACACGAAGTTGCGAGACCTCACGCGTGAGGTCTCAAAATCAATTCAAATATTACTTCTTTCTCAGAATTACTTCTTTCTCAGAATTACTTCTTTCTCAGAAACTACGTTACTTCAGAGGGAGCCGTTTCTCACAATGTTTTATACTATCAGCAGCTCTCCATTGCTCGTTACCAAGTAAGTTTTTATGCTAACAATTATTTTGAGTAATTGCCAATAGAGTCCAGTGCCTTTAAATCACCAAAGGTCTTTTTCCTGAACCTGTTTTTATTTAATTTTTTATTAGGTGCATCTGACTTATTTTTGGCCTTATTTGAGTTTAAAGGAACATTACAGAATCGGTTTTTGCTAACAAAACAGTTGCTGGCAGTGTAAGCACTTTATGTAATCCACCATATACATAAACTGACAAACCTGTAGAAGTTTGAGATCAATCGGCCATCTGGGTCACGAGAAAATAGTGAAAAACCGATTACACATTTTGCATGAAATCGTATAGATTCAACAAATGAATAAAACGCTCACTGAGCGATAAACTCCAATCGGCAAGTTAGTTTATTCATTTCTCATCAAATATGGCATTTCAGACAGAAATATTTCAAGGGATGTTTTCTACTATCATCATCATTAGACCGTGTAAGTTTTATGTAAATCTGTGATCAAAAAGTATACTTGTTCTTACCAATTCTGTAATGTTCCTTTAAACTCAAATACTTTAACTCTAGAATAATATTTGTTTTAAATACAGTCTCATATTATAACTCAGACGTAAAGTTAGCCCAAAGCATTGGAGTCAAAGCCAAGGGCAGCATCCCACATTGTCCAAAACATTTGGGTTTTCTATGATGACGGTTTTGTAATTTTTCGGCGGCCTGTAATTGGTTCAAGACAAGAGAAATCCAATCCCACAGACACGGTGACTACTGTGACTGATGCGTCTCACAATCTGAACAGTTGTTTTTCCTCCATTCTCAGCTTTCAATCGAGACCCAAACATTCACCAGTACAGACCTGTACTCAACATATCTAATCCTAAGGCATCTTTTCTTAATGTGTGAGGAGCTTTCCAAAGTACGAGTCGGTTTGAACTTCCTCATCGTTGTAGGTCAAGTGATTAGCAAAAGAAGTAAGAGTACTTTGAAGTCATTGGACTGAGGTCTGGTTGTGATTTTAATTGGCGGGCAATCGCCCCTTGACGCGTGTTCCCAGGAACCTTCAAGATTTCCTGTTTCTAACTGCAGATATACAAGGCTTTACCTTCAAAGGGGAAATTCTTCAATTGAAATGTAGGAAACACCTTAGTAAGCAAACTCTGTTGTATTCACAGACAGCGGGCAAAAAAGCGGGGTGGTTTACAATCGACCCTTTAACAAAAAAATAAATTATGAACTCGCTAGAACAAAACTTGGAAGAAGAAAAACAAAAACCGCACACAATGCTGTAACCAACAGTTACGGAGACAATCACAGTACAGCACACAAAGCCACGGCAAATGTTACGTGTCAACCTATATCGATGCATTGTGCTTATCTTTGTTGTACAACTACGCATTGTCAATCAGAAAGCCTGCCAGTCCATCATAAACTATTTCATATCAGTTTCTTGTTAGGACAGTTCTCAGATAGACCAACATGTACAAGGAAGCAGTGTGGTACAGCGGGGGTATTTATACAGACTTTTACTTCCCCCACTCAAACTACCCTCTAGTGTTCCCTCTACCCCTGACCCCCCCCCCCCCACCCCTCCCTCCCTCTTAAGAATTTCCGGGACAAGAACAATACTGTGTACTTATGAAACTGAAATGTCCTTGTTCTGAAACTACAACGGGCAATATTTTCGTCTGGTTCTTTATCACAACAAGTGGGGACGGGGGGGGGGACAGGACGACTATAAGCCATCTGTAAACAAAACCTACAAAATGACTGGTTGTTCTTAGATCACTTGATTTGCAATTTGTATACCACTGTCAAATTAACCACTATTGGGTGATATTTATAATATTTAATGGACGACCTCCACGGACACCCCCCCCCCCCCCTGTATACTTTCCAGTTGATTAACGTGTATACAAATGTATTGTACAATAATTGTGTTTCATATTCGTTTGGTAAATTACTGATGTATGGGACTATTTATTAGTATGTGTATTCCCTTCCTGATAATGGCATTTTACCGCTATTGGTTAATGATACGGAAGTACTTTTTTTTCTTTGATAAACAAAACTTTATATCTAAGTCTGCCATTTAGTTCTTGGAATGAAATGTTTCCTGATTTCACAATTAAACTTCCTCTTGGATGTGAATCTTATAGTCAAGGTGCACCACACTCATGTTCCATCACCAGGTTTTTTACGATGACTTCAATCTTTTGGTAGCAAAACCTCCTGTATCAAGTACTGTTCAAGTAGACAATGAACTCGACAAGTGGTCGTTTGGGGTTTCAGGTCGGTGCTTGAAACGACGAAACGAAGAAAGACTGGAAAGAAAGGTAAAAAGTACGACACTCTTTTGGCCTGACGGGGTGCCATAGGTACTTTCATGGCGTTATCTCATTGACCGAACAGCTATACTATGGTGCCCGATTGGTGGCTAATAGTACAGTTTGGGGTGAGTGTACTTTATTTGGTGTTTGCACGGTTTATGGTTTATGAAAGAAAGATGAAGGCCACGTACATGTACATACCTGCTATCAGTATACCATAATTATAGTACACATGCCTGGGATGTGTACACACACGACCGACCTGATGTACTCAATCAGCAGTACAACACAGAATGGTCTGGCGCACTGACCCACCTCAGGTGCGCTTACTGCACTACGATTGGCTGTCTTTCAGCATAGTTTGCATAAGCAATTGTTCCAATACCTTACTCATGAACCAATCAGGAGCGAGGACAGTAAAGATAGTCAATGATGATAACAGTATAGAGGTTGGATCCAATGTTTCGCATCACCCACATTGGGAGGAACGCGTCTGTATAAAAACTGGCGAAAAAACCTGGATAAGCAGAAAGACGTCTTGGAGACTGATTAAAACAAACCGAGCTAATGCTGTGAAGACTTAACTGTTGCAAGTGATTAAGTTTAATACTCATTGTTTTGATATACGCTGTCAGACCCAGCTGAACTGTTTGCTATCTAGAAGCGCGCACGTACAATTCAATTAAACATTGTAAGCCATTTGGATTGCCCCTAGCAGCTTCTATTTGTAGCGTGCTGTATTTCACACAAACAGAATCAAACTCGTGTTCCCAGTAGAACTCTGAGACTAATAGCTGGTCAAACTGCCGACATGGTATTGATAGATCTAGTGGTGTTTTTGATAACTCTCGTTTTCATCCTTAAATTTGTTGGATGGAGGGCCACGAGACACCTCCGTCTACCCCCAGGTCCACCCTCAATCCCTCTGCTCGGTAACTTCAATGTCTTTATGGGTAACCGAGCAATTTACAAGGTTCTGAAAGACCTTGCCGATAAGTATGGGAGCGTCTTCTCACTCAGCTTGCCCATGGGTCGCTTTGTCATCCTGTCAGATGTAGATGTCATACGAGAGGCATTTCAGAGCCGTTCGGAAGACTTCGCCGGTCGCCCGTACGTGTATTCAGTCAGTTTGATGACTCGTAATAACTGTGGCATAGCGTTCAGTGATTACAGTCCAGCCTGGCGTTTACATCGACGCACGGCAGCCCTAGCTATCCGACGTAACATAAAGGGACATAACTGCATGCCGACCTCGGCTAAGATCGTACAAGAGGTAGAGCGACTGACATGTATGTTATCTAAGAAAGACGGCAAGTATTGTGATATCAGCGACGAGCTGAACTTGGCGGTCATGAATGTCATTTGTGATATGACTTTTGGGCAACGCTATAAAATCACAGACGCTGAATATAAAGAAATATTGGAGAGCAACCGCAAATTCACCGCCGTACTGGAACCAGGGGATCCAATTGACATCATACCAGCACTCAAGGTAAATATCAAACAAACTGTTTTAACCAAATTTAAGTCACCCCTGAACATAGTTTTTAAATGTGAACTTCTGCATTGTGCCTTCAATTATTGATTGAAGTCAATAATTGATTTAATCAGTTTATTAATTATAACACATGCTAATGATTAATGAACGATCTCTTCGTAAAAGAAGGCTTTATGATTACAAAGAATTGGAGAGAAGTTTGCGTTCCAGTGCAGATATTTTTGTTATCAGTGATTTGTTTCTTTACTCGGTTGCTCCTAAATTTCATTCACCGTACTTCCAACTCACGGAGCTGCAAGCAAAACTTCTCTTGATGTCAATATCGAATAACTGTCCTATACACGCCATAAATATCAAGCTTGTGGTTTGATTTGGAAACTTGGATAAAAGCCTTTCATCTGGAGGATTGGAGAAACAATATTTCATAAAAGACCCTGGGTGTATTATATACAGTAATATGTCAGACGCGTCGCAAGCAGATGACAGCTGGGATTGTTCCGTAGTGTGTGAAAACGATGTATTGAATCACAAAAATATCAATAGTAACAATGGATTGATACAATAGCAAACGTACCTTAACTCTGTACTGTTTTGTATGGGACTATATATCATGCACGAGAATATCTGACAATATCAAAAGTGCATTGGTATCAAACTGCTTTCTCACCTGTGCCGTGGGTAACAAAGACTTGACTCATTCTATTTAAAGGAAGGTTTGGAATCGATTCCCCTTTTTTTACGTTGGAATCACAGACATTGTACTGAATAGGGCCATATTGCGATGAGAACATTGACGAGCAAATTATTGGGAGAAATTCAAGGCTGGTAGGATTGTGGCGTTTTGGGAGAAAATATGACTCATTGCAAATATAAGTGCCATATTAAAGGCCCTGTACACTATTGGTAAGATCAAAAAACACAAATATTCACAGATTAACGCATAACTTACATGATTTAAAGTAAGTAATGGTAGAAAGGGTTCCTTAAAATATTTCTGCTAAAAATGCTATCGTTTCTGAGAAATGAATAAAACAATAGTTTTTATCGCGCGCATAATAAACTCAATGTTTGAAAAAACAGAAAACACATAAGGTCTCTTTTCACTGTTTTCTCGTGACCTCGATGACCAATTGAGCTCAAATTTTCACAGGTTTGTTATTTCATGTATATGGTTAATCACACAAATCATGAACTTTGTTTGCGACTGTTTTGTCAGCTCTACCAATCCTGTATGATACCTTTAAAGGCACTGGACACTATTGGTAATTACTCAAAATAATTGTTAGCATAAAAACTTACTTGGTAACGAGCAATGGAGAGCTGTTGATAGTATAAAACATTGTGAGAAACGGCTCCCTCTGAAGTAACGTAGTTTTTGAGAGAGAAGTAATTTCTCAGAGTATACCCCGGAGAAATCAAGCATCTGAAAGCACACAATTTGGTGTGACAAGGGTGTTTTTTCTCCCATTATTATCTCGCAACTTCGACGACCATTTGAGTTCAAATTTTCACAGGTTTGTTATTTTGTGCATATGTTGAGATACACCAAGTGAGAAGACTGGTCTTTGACAACTACCAAAGGTGTCCAGTGTCTTTTGTATTGTGACACTAATTAACATGTACAAACTAATGTTGATGTATTGTAAGTGAAAAAAACTATAGTATTCATAATTATCCATTATGAATTGTGAAAACCATTATAATATGAAGAGAAAGATCGAACAAAGATGAAAAGTGCTCACCCAAGTAATTTGTCTTCGAAACTCAAGTCTTCCTTGTTTTGATTGTACTTTACTTTCTCTGGCAGTGCCTTGTTCATTAGTATAACGGCTTAAAGGGTCTATCAAATATAAATTTTGTTTTATTCAATTCTTGGAGATGCACATTTGTGTCCAAATTCACCCTAATTTCAATTTTTGTTTTGCCATTTTAAAGTTTATTTTAGAGCATTTTTGTATTATATGCTAATGTAAATTTCCTTATTAATGAGCAAAAGTGTGATGTCATGTCAGGCAGGAACTCAATGCTGCAATTACATGTAGTTTGTGCGCAAAAAGTGGACATAATTTTCGAGATTTCGCTGTCGTAAACTTTCTGTTCTTTAGTGATTTGTTAGTGTGTCAGTTCATGGCAGTAAGCCAAAGTGCAAATTTTTCTCACAATTTCTTTTAACAAGCTAATTTTGGGGTTCACAATTCAAAAAATGTAACATAAATAAAACACGTGTCACTCTGAAAAAAACATCACTGCGACAGCGCCCTCAGTTGTCCATATTAGAGATGACAATTTTAAATGTTTCCAGAAATTACATTTTCAATTAAATTAACCAAATATGGATGTCAATTAGTTTTCCTACACATAGGGGGATTTAGGAAGTGCTCAAAATGCATTCCTTACAAAAATTTACGCCCTCAGTTGTCCAGATAAGAGATGACAATTTTAAATGTTTCCAGAAATTACATTTTCAATTAAATTAACCAAATATGGATGTCAATTAGTTTTCCTACACATAGGGGGATTTAGGAAGTAGCTCAAAATACATTCCTTACACAAATTTACTTTAGGAGCCCTTTAAGTGGAGGTCGTGTGCCCAGCTGGAGGTGGTGATCATGGTGATGGTCAAGGTGTACAGGTGGAGCGGTTTAATTGTCGTAAAGCCTACGATTTTGAATCGTAATACTGTGTGCTGTTTGTGCGGTTTGTGCTGTTTCTAACTGAATGAATACCCAATCATAAGGCGGACGTTCAAACTAATTTGTCTGTAGCTTCTGCCCCTTTATCGCTGACTGACATGGTGGCATTTACTCGCGCATGCTGGTCCAAGTCCCAACATCATAAAGACCACTTTATGCTGTATGCTTTAAGTTATGAAAAGTACATAATCTCTAAAAGTACAAGGCACTTGATGAGCTCTGTACACTGCGTAGCCCCTTGAACTTTACCCACGACTTTGGATGTACAATATTGACAATAACACTAAAATCTCTTCAAAACCCGGTCGCGCACTTGACGTATGAAAAGCTAGTTTGCAGATGATTGTGTAGGTCAACTTGTAGACTAGAGATAGCTAGCCATTCTGATAGCTTTGTAAATGCAGTTTGCCCGCCGAGTGGTGATTGGGTTGAGACCTTTTTTAGTAGAAGACGTCATTCACAGGTTCAAGAATTTGAGTTTCTATGGGGGATCGAGTACTGTACAAACGGTGGCACGATTGGAGTTAACTTTGTTCAGGTGTGTGGATGGTAGAAGTGTGTTCAAGGACAGACAGTGTCACTCAAACACCGTGGGAAATGAAACCTGTGACAACACTTCTAGCACATCAATATTATATATACAACCAACATAACACTTTATAACACAATATAAATCATGATTACTGATTCCAATCATGCACAGATTTTACTTCGAGCTTCGGTTTGGTTTCATTTGATTCAAATGCTAAAAATACAGCAAAATGCTTGAAAATGATTTTGATTGTATAATGAGACACACTGATAATAATTATCTCTTAATTTGAAATACATAAAAAGCCGATTTTCTATTGATTCATTTGTGTACTTCTTTCTCACACTTTTTTATAATTAATACAACATATTTTAAACTTGCGTTTCGTATGAAAGTTGAAGACAAGTTATCCACATTGGGTTTTTTTCGGTTTCTAATCTAGTTTTCAAGTTGAAGATTTAGAATCTGGCAAAAACACAGCGTGCACTAATACAAGTATCAATTTTTTTCGAATTGTTTAAATCATGACTAAATAAAATGTTTAGAGAAAACAAATAGTGTTAGGTCTGAAATATTTTTGAAAAAGAATCCTAGTCTTGTTATGGTATAAAGAAAACCTCTTTCCATAATTAAAAAAAACACCAAAATAAGTATTAAAGTTACCTGTTTACTGTGATTATTAGGCATTATAACACACTTCATACAGAGTAATTTGGTGTTGAATGTTGAAAATTGACCCCTTCCAAATTTGAACTATTACCAAAGCCTTTTCGATCTTAGTTCGGATGAAATAAGTTTAATTAAAGGAACTGAAAGCGGTTGTTTCAGACTATTGGCCACACGAAGGCAGCCCCCTGGTCACCGCTGGTTATCCATACCAACCATTACTGCAATATTGTTGAAGACATAATTGTATACGCAAAACTGCTTGGGGTGAAGCATATTTATTTATGGTATGAATGCGTTTGTTTAATCTCCTTGATCAAGTTCAATGACACACTGTCCAGTCAGCCGAAATCAGGGAATTGCAACTGTACAGAAAACTGAACAAGAACTGTTTAGGATTAACCCCCCGTCCTATTTTTTTTCACTCGGGGAACTTAACACATGGTGGCAAGTATTGGGAAAACACGGGCTGTAGTTTGTAGGTGATGGTGGCCGAGCTTCAAAGTGCAAGTGAGGCTAAGCTTTTAACACGGCTCAGGGTTTAGGGGAGGGCTTTCAGTGCTGAGTGATAGGTTCAGTCCTGTTGTATAATTCAGACATGGCTATAGCTTGAAGTACAGTCAGCTTTATTACTTCATCATGAAATACCTGTTCTACGAGGCAAGACGAGTCGGGACAACTTGGGCAAAATCAAAATAAAAACATGTTTAGCGTCCTGCCTTTTTTTAAAGAGGAGGAGGCGGGTCCTTTTTTTCTTTTTTTCTTTTTTAATGGCCACCCGACACATTTTTTCAGACAACCGGCCGGGCTATTTTTCAAGATGGTTGCCAGTTTTTTTCGATGTGCTCAAGTCAAAAAATACGATCTAATGTATTTTAGAATCGATTTTTTTTCTTCGTAAGAGATTGTTAAAATTTATCCTCAAAAAAGAAAAGAAAAAAAGGAGGCGGCCTCTCAAAGGAAGCGGGCGTTCTTTTTTTAAGTTGGCCTTATTTTACACCGATATTATTGTTGTTATCCAAACTTACTCCACACAAATCAACTCGTCAACAGTAAGAGACTCAACTTATCCATCATTCCATACCTCAAGAAACAGCTTTCCACATCTGACTCAAAGAATTTACTTGTCTAATGGAGGTCCCTGTCTGCATATCATGCATAATAGCTTCGACTGAATAATCATTCTCGTATCGATCTATAAAATCGTCAATTATTATTGACAACGATGTTTGGACCGTTGCCAGCTGAGATCAAGATTTTTAAAAAAGTGTCTGAATATTTCGAAGTTTGTTCTTAATTATGGTAATGGTGGAGGGGTTGGCGAGGAACAAAATACCCCTATAAAAAAGGAATAATTTATCTGTAAACTATTTTCCTCTTACGACGCTAGTTTTTCAGCTTTTAAACAGTCATCTTAAAGGCAGTGGACACTATTGGTAATTACTCAAAATAATTATTAGCATAAAAACTTACTTGGTAACGAGCAATGGAGAGCTGTTGATAGTATAAAACATTGTGAGAAAAGGCTCCCTCTGAAGTAACGTAGTTTTTGAGAAAGAAGTAAATTCTCAGTAAAATATTTGAATTGATTTCGAGACCTCATCACGCGTGAGGTCTCGAAATCAATCTGAAAGCGCACAACTCCGTGTCGACAAGGGTGTTTTTTCTTCCATTATCATCTCGCAACTTCGACGACCATTTGAGTTCAAATTTCCACAGGTTTGTTATTTTGTGCATATGTTGAGATACGCCAAGTGAGAAGACTGGTCTTTGACAATTACCAAAGGTGTCCAGTGTCTTTAATAAACTATTTAAAACATTTTTTTCCAGATATTCCCAAGCAAGAAGCTTCGCATGGTCCAGGAGATTATCGAGACACGTGACTCCATCCTGCAGAAGAAGTATGACGATCACTTCAGCACCTTCGACCCCAACAACATCCGGGATCTGACCGATGCATTTGTGGCAGCCATGTTGGAGAGCAAGAAAAAGGACAACGATATCAACTTGACAGAGGATCATGTTGTCATGGCAATGTGGGAGCTCTTCACTGGAGGTTATGAATCTACGTATAAGACGCTCAAGTGGGCCTTGATCTACCTTCTTAATAACCCGCAGGTAAAAACAAAACATCAACAACACACACAAACAAACTCATAAATCAATTACCCTAATAGACTTTGATAAAAGACTTTGAAATACCTGAAGGACTTATTTTCTTCTTCTTCTCCTTTTTGGTCACTGAATGTCACTGAGGTATTTTGACAATGTAAGCGATGATAAATTGAGACCATCGCTCATACTTAAACTAGCCTGCGGCATTCATTGCCTGTTACACCACCCCATTTCCATCCTATATGACCACACCAATGGTCCCCGTTGGCCCTCGCTGGCTACATTCCAAACGATTTCAAATGACAGACAACTGTTTTGAAATAACCAACATGCTTATCAATGTTTATAGGCCAACCTCTGCAAACACTAAGTTGACACACCAGGGCCATCACAGCTAGTATTCATTTCTTTTTTTAAGTTGAGTAAGCTATTTGTGACTTACTGTTCAGATGTAAAGAATTCATCCTTGTATGAATAATCCCTATCACAATTCACGAGACCTTGCTTTAAAAACTACAATAGAGTAGAAATTATTTACAGGGGGGAAGAGACTGTCAGTAGACCACCAGGATATCATTCAATGTTTCATCAATAATTCAATTTCGGATTTCTTTGGGAGCAAGTTAGTCACAACTCCTTAAAGGAACATTACAGAATTAATTTTTGCTAACAAAACAGTTGCTGGTAGTGTAAGCACTTTATGTAATCCACCATATACATAAACTGACAAACCTGTAGAAGTTTGAGATCGATCGGCCATCTGGGTCACGAGAAAATAGTGAAAAACCGATTACACATTTGCACGAAATCATATCATTCAACAAATTAATAAAACTCCAAATAAACTCCAATCGGAAAATTAGTTTATTCATTTCTCATCAAATATGGCATTTCAGACAAAAATATTTCAAGGGATGTTTTCTACTATCATCATCATTAGACCGTGTAAGTTTTATGTAAATCTGTGATCAAAAAGTAAATTTTACCAGTTTTTTTCTTACCAATTCTGTAATGTTCCTTTAAGAATCACATATCAAGTTCTAAAGCGATTCAAAGTACAGGACTGATAATTATCGGACTACACTTTTAGTCTGAAAGGTCACTTATTCAGAAAGTCACACCAGTACCAATTATCCCAGAGAATTTTTATATAATCCGACTAAGGCCTACTCTCAGAGTCCTGGAAAGATGCATTAGAATAACCACACACTATCACAAATTGATTATTTCGATTGCCGCGATTGAAATAAGCCCAAATGTGAGTGTGCAAATGAAACTGACAAAACATCAAACATTTTCGTTATGTTTACTCAAACTACGACCTCTAATTTGGAGGAATAATTTCCTCCGGTTTGTTGATGGGAATAAGAGCTGATTTACTGGGGGATAAACGGGGATTAATTTACCAGGATTGGGGATTAACATACTTAGACAAAATGGGATTAATTTACTCCCAATAGCACTGGTTTACAGAAATTCAATTTTCAAGACAACACTGCCGGCCGAGAGCAACTTACGTAATAAAATACATGCTTGTTCATTGCGACGTACATGGAATCGAACTAAACAAAATTGTGAATTTGCTGCTTTCATATAAATAAATAAATTGAACAGTAAGGAATACATTAATCTGAACAGGCTTAAACAAACTTACTAATCAATACAACCCCAAACCAATCTTAGAAAGATCTGAAGTATCTTGAAATTGGTTCGTCTAAGTATTATCAATCAAAACGTTACATTTCAGGTGCAAACGAAGATACAAGAAGAGCTAAATAAAGCGATTGGAAACCGGCTACCGCTGTGGAGCGACCGACAACTTCTTCCGTATCTTGAAGCTACAGTGATGGAAACATTACGACGTAGTTCATTCTCGTCACTCAATGGACCCAGGAGAGCTATACGCAACACCAAGTTAGTTTATCATGTCATTCCATTTACTATGCGAAATGGTTTTACCATCGCAAAATGCGAAGGAAGTTACTTCATGATTAGATTGGTCTTATTGAACGACTTTGCTATACGAGGCTTTTGATAACACATGTGACACTATAGTGGCAACCTTAACCAAATTTCAAGCTACATAAAAAAAGCAAACATCTGTCTCTAAAACTGGCAGTAATTCTTAGTTTGGGATACAACATGAACAAAATGAATATATTACAATGGCGTTATTAATATTATAAGGGTACGTCGTGCATCCTATCATACTATTATTACCAACATCATTATACACTTAAAAAAAACTCCAAAGTCAGAATTGACCCGGATTTTGGGTCGGGCGGGGCCTGACCCATGACCCATGACCCATGACCCGGAATCTGTGTCAAAATGACCCAGAAATAAGTCAATCTTACGCATAATCTGAATTAAAAATATCATTACTTATTACTAGTTTCCGGGTCAGTCTGACCTAGAAAAGGGTCAGGCACCCTCAGACCCCGATGCCCGGTCAATTCTGACACGGGGATTTGTAAAGTGTATTAAAACAACTTTACAAACATTGTGTAGTAATCAATTGTCCTTTAATCGACCATCTATTCCTGCTTTAATACTACAGAGTGCAAGGACTCGATATCCCAAAGGACACTACAGTCTTCTGCAACTTATGGTGGATTCATCACGATCCCAAGCACTGGAAAAACCCGTTCAGTTTCCAACCAGGTTGGTGTTCTATAATTCACGCCTCAACTTAATACGTCACCAAATTCGGTCTGTTCGGTCTGTCCATTATAGATCAGACGGCCCAGCTTGAGAAAAAGCCCGACTTGAGCATAACCAAAGTTGGGGGGGGGGGACAACTTTATTTTAAGTGATAATATTTTCATAATTGTTTAGGTTTGACTAAATTTCAATAGAAAGGGGGTTTTCACGTTTTCATAGCTTTATCTCGCGTAACATTGCGGGAAGAATTGGACGTGAAAACTTGATATTGAAACCATTTGAGAGGGATGAGATTTTAAGCCGATTTCCGTCAGTGGCTGTGTTTTCAAATCCCATATAATCCCCCAGTCGACACCGGCCATGGTTTACATGCTGTAAATAAATTGCTATACTGTATACAAACCATGGAGGTAGAATCAAACATACTGATTTACTGACGTATACTGTTTCTATATTTGCAGATCGTTTCTTAGATAAGGATGGCAAGATCTTCACCCCCAAGAGTTTTATGCCATTCTCAGTTGGGCGTCGGGCTTGCTTGGGTGAGAGCCTAGCTCGAATGGAGCTGTTCATGTTCCTGGGGGGCATTATACAGCGGTTCCACTTAAAGACCCCCTCCGGGGAGAAAACCCCCGATATCGAACCGATGCCGGACATGATGAGGTCTCCACGTTTCTTTCGTCTTCAGGTGGTTAGCCGCTGAGTACGTTGGCCTTTAGTAACAAGGCAAGACTGCTGCAGACTGTTCGGCACTCTAACTCAAGGGATATGATTGGACTGTTGATAATGATTTAATTAATTTGGGAATATTGTGAATGTACTGATTGTAAAATATTGTTCGTGTACAAATGAATGAGAGTAATAATGACCTAAACGTCTTGGTACGGGAATACGGTTTATTTAGAGATTATTAATTTAAATTTTAAATAAATCTTTACGAATAACTTTGTATATTAATGAAAATGGTGATAATGATAATACTTGGAAATTGGACAATAAATAATATTATAGTTTATATACAGCAAAAAAATGATTCAAGCGACGGGGCTGATTCAACTCGCCAATTATTTTCATGAGGTTTGACCTATTCATGTTTATGTAGTGGATATTTTTCTATTTCGTATTTCACTGAGTTTATTTGTACTGAAGGAATAACCCATGTCTTTCCTGAAACATGAGCCTGAATTATGTAAATTTCCTTGAAAGTGAGAAAAAGGGGACACAGTAATGAAGTCCCATCTTTAGGTAGGTTTCACAAACTATATCATTGTGAGATTTTAAAGTTTCCAATCCTTGGTTTAAGACTATGTATTCAATTTTGTGAATACCCCGCCCAAAGATTGCAGAGCAGCGAAACATACACATTTTGCTGAGCATAACAAAATCTGCGCTAACAAAATAATCCAGCCAAGTTCTCCATTTTATGTTTGAATAATAACATCACTCACGAGCAGTGTTTTAAAAAAAAAACATTTACTGGCAGTCAGGAGACCATACACAAACATACCGGTATTAGCCATAATGCACTTCGGGCTGTCAACTCTGAATGCTAAGCAAAAATTTGTCTACGCTAAGCAAAGTTGTGTGTTTAAAACATTACACTGAAATTGGGCGGGCTGTTTGTCAAACCACGAGGGCGTTCATGCCAATACAAAAACAAAGTCAAAGAAAAAGGCATCAGCAGTATTCAAATGTTAATTAAAAAAATATGTACATTATTAAACCGTATATAGCCTATGCAAGATTACTGTAAAAACATAAACCAATGATTTGTAGATATTTTGAGCATAAACAAGATTCAAATGTATATAACGACGTATAGGCTTTCCAATATTGGTCTTCTCTTCCTTACTATGGCAACATGGATGTAACATTTCAAACTTAAGAATTTGTAGGTTTAATACTTAAACATAAGAGGACTCTTGCAAGAAGATTCGAAAAGTTTCAAGAATTTGATCACATAGTTGTAGCTTAAAGGCACTGGACACCTTTGGTAATTGTCAAAGACCAGTATTCTCACTTGGTGTATCCAATCATATGCATAAAATAACAAATCTGTGAAAATTTGGACTCAATTGGTCATCACGGTTGCAAGAAAATAATGAAAGAAAAAACACCCTCGTTGCACAAATTTGTGTGCTTTCAGAGGCATAATAAAAGGCTTCAGCTGAAGTATTTTATTATTTGAGTAAGAAATTACCTCTTTCTCAAAAACTACGTTACTTCAGAGGGAGCCGTTTCTCACAATGTTTTATACTATCAACAGCTCTCCATTGCTTGTTACTATAGGTAGGCTTTTATGCTAACAATTATTTTGAGTAATTACCAATGTCCAGTGCCTTTAAGGCTACTATCAGATTGTTACAAAAGTATCAGATATTGTGGTAACTTCGACCCCCGGCCCCATCTCGTCTTTATCGATAAGTTTTACCAGCAGTAAGATTTCACATTGCTTTTCATTCAACTATTTGATGGAATTATCTTGAACTAAATTTTAATGTTCATATTCTAAAACAAAAGTATTCGACCAAATGTCTTCATTGTAAAACAAAAAGTCACCTTTAATTCGTTGTAGTTATGTTTAAATGGATAGGATGTATCCATCGTTTTTTCAAATTTAAACGATGAATCTAGCGACCGCTTTCGACCGAATGAGCACTCTGTGCAGCTGTTGCATTTTATTTGCAATTTTGTTAGATTTGTCAAAAAGGAATTGTACAACAAGAATCCATTTTGAACTCGGACAGATAGTATTCAGTCTTAACTTTCGACCCAGAATAATCGTGTAAGTAATTTGTAATAAACATTTCTATTTTGAGAATGAATACTTTGCCATGATTGTTTTCCTATATGGTCCTATACGTTTTGCACTACAAGCAAAAACAAGGAAAATAGTTGTAGCAGTTAAAGACACTGGACACCTTTGGTAATTGTCAAAGACCAGTCCTCTCACTTGGTGTATCTCAACATATGCACAAAATAACAAACCTGTGAAAATTTGAACTCAATTGGTCGTCGAAGTTGCGAGATAATAATGGAAGAAAAAACACCCTTGTCACACGAAGTTGTGTGCTTTCAGATGCTTGATTTCGAGACAATGTTTTATACTATCAACAGCTCTCCATTGCTCGTTACCAAGTAAGTTTTTATGCTAACAATTATTTTGAGTAATTACCAATATAGTTTCCAGTGCCTTTAAAGACTAACTAATTACATGAGAAAAAACTGCATCAGCTTTTGTAGTAACAACTATTTTATCAGATACAGCGAAGGGGACAAGCTATAATGTACAATGTACATCTATAACATACAATAACGTTTCTGGTAAATGTCATTATTTTAGCATGTACAGTGTACCTGCCGTGTTCCCTTCATTGCATCTGGGCCCAATTTCATAGAGCTGCTTAAGCACAAAAAGTAGCTAAGCACGACAAAATAATGCTTACCAGAATATGGTTACCAGCCAAACTGCCATGCCACATGTACAATTTGTGACTGGTATCCTGCTCATTTCTGCTTAGCAGAAAAATGTTAAGCAATTTTTTTCTGCTTAAGCAGCTCTATGAAATTGGACCCTGATGAAGTAGTTGTACCTACGAAAGCTACACCAAAGACAATAATGCACAATCAAGCATGTATCCTCGAGTCAAAAGAATCTCAGTTAATGATGTCTCTTCTCTCTGACATCCGAAGGCACTTATGAGCTAATCAAATCGTGCATCTCATTGAGTCCCAACCTTGAAAGTGGGCGGTTGAGACAGCATCACATACCGGTAACTTTAAAGATGTCGGCGGTGTGCCACGCTTGAAATTAATTTGTCAACAAGTGCAAGAATGATGTTTAGACGCAGACGACACAAAGCAAACGGAGTTCAGGAAAAGCTGTCGCTGCCGAGATGCCCGCGTGTAACCCTTCGCTACTTCGCCTAAGACGGTGGCCGACCTGTTCAGAATTGAAGTTGACCTATCGGTATAGATATACAGCAAGGTCCCGTAGGTAACTGATTCGCTTGACTACCAATCTAGCTGCAGGTTTCCCCTCTCTTTTATTATATGCCCCAATTCCTTAGAATACACTTCAGATTTTTTTTTCTCACATGTTTAGGTTGCGCAGTTCTGTCGGAAGAGTATTTTTTGCTCTGGTAAGCTTTCTTTGGTTATTTCTTGAAGTTATTGAAGGGAGCGTGTGGCAGTGTGGCCTAGGACCCTTGGGCGGCAGTAAGCGGTGAGTGACCCCACATATACAATCGCATCTGTACTATGTAGATCACAGTGAAATACTACTATTTGGGGTGAACGTGCTATGCGAACACAGTGTGAAGTGTTCGAATGATTGATATCAACTTTAAGTATAGCGTCATTATTATACTTATGACCAGGCACTACTTTATTGTGCAATAAACAGAATAAGAGGTTTCTGCTAAGAAGTCTTGTAGACATATCTCAACATTTTCAAAAAACACCCAACATTCAATTATCTATCTTCGAATAAAATTAGTTCACATTCGTCTCATAGTGCCTTAACAATTACACTGCAAAACCGGGGTGTTAAAATTGACACCATGGTGTTGTCACAAACAGATAAAAAAAAGGAATTTCGATTTAAATTATAGGGTGTTAAAATAACACTAATTTCTGCCACCACAATTACATCGGTGTTATTTTAACACCCTATGATTTAAAAATTTTGTTTAGGGGGGTATCTATGTGTGGCAACACCCAAGGTTTCAATTTTAACACCTGAGTTTGTGCACGTCTTGTAAAAAAAAAAAAACCCACCATATTAAAGGAACATTACAGAATTGATTTTTGCTTACAAAACAGTTGCTGGCAGTGTAAACACTTTATGTAATCCACCATATACATAAACTGACAAACCTGTAGAAGTTTGAGATCGATCGGACATCTGGGTCACGAGAAAATAGTGAAAAACCGATTACACATTTGCATGAAATCATACAGATTCAACAAACGAATAAAACGCTCACTGAGCGATAAACTCCAATCGGAAAATTAGTTTACTCATTTCTCATCAAATATGGCATTTCAGACAGAAATATTTTAAGGGATGTTTTCTACTATCATCATCATTAGACCGTGTAAGTTTTATGTAAATCTGTGATCAAAAAGTATATTTTACAAGTTTGTTTCTTACCAATTCTGTAATGTTCCTTTAAGATGAACTTGATTGCCTCGTTTGAGTCTTCACACAGTTGCACTGTCTGTAGACTCAATGCTTTATCACATCACAGTACCCTAGCTGATGGGACTATGTATTATAATGTAAATGCACCTTTCGTTTTGCAAAAAAAGAGGTTCCAATCACAAAACATATATACTTTCAAATTATTCTCTCGGCTTTAAATTTGAGGAAAATCACTTTCACAAAATGTAATAAATGTTTTGTTACACTAGATTATTGTCACGCAATCTTTATCCATTTAGTTAAACAGTTTCCCAAAACGCAGGTTGTATTAATATGCAAAAACCTAAAACAAATAATCATTACGTCATCTCAACGAAACCAGTTCAGCTTCACAGCCATAGGGTTTTTGTCTTTACACTGATTCGAGTTTTGATGTAGTCTCAAATGGCGCAAGCTGTGCATACCATTCATACTAGTCTATTCTCTTGATGACAGAACCTGGTGGACATCAATCACCTCCAATCATTCTCCTTCATTTTGCCACAAACAATACTCCAAGGCCTAAACTGGTAACCCTCAAACAATCTATGGCATTTGGAGAGTTTTACCTTGGAATCTCATATACGTGCGCCGTTGAATCACGCGCATAATTTGGACAATTCTACATACCTATTTTACGAGCTTAAAATATAAATAATTATGAGGTATCTATTTCCCAAGAATGTTTAGAGCCTGATGGAGAACAGGCTTGATATTTATGTCAATATTCAGCAGGTTCGATACACAGATATTATGACCACAAACTGAGTTTGGACAGGTATTCGTAAGTTGCACATCTTCCGCCAACAGAGGGCCGATTTTGCTCACGGGGTTATGGTTGAGGATTTAAATGAAAAAGCCGATCGGGTGTTGGGGAACAGTTCTTGAGCAGTTACTCGTAGGAAACAGAGTGACATGAATCACGTATACTGATGACGTCATCATGTATCTGTTCAGTCACCGTGGTGCATCGTATAGCAGTACGCTAAGGTTGATTTTCACAATGACCTTAAAATAAAATTCTAACTTTTGTGTTTCTTCGGTAGTTTTCTGTGGTAGTTTTTAAAAAAATCACAATTCTAGAGTTTAGCGTTTGAGTTTGAGGCTTGATTGAGTGTCCTGAGAGTGTGACATACAAAATGTGAATGAGTCCAGCAAAAGAATAAAAAAAAAACCCTGAAAAGTCCGTGAGAATCACGTGTAAGTATATGAGACCGTATTTAGTGAGAGAAAAACTGGGGCCAGCAACCGCTCGGCACTGCATCCCTGTGCCCCTACACAGCCTGTGGCAGACCAGCACTGCTGAGATACTGATAGAATAATAGTCCATTAGCCCAAATAGCTTGGAGTTCAGTAAACTGCTGCACCCAATTCCAGGCCGTCTACTTAGGGTGACTGTACTTTTGGCAGGTACAGACTAACCCCAGATTATCTATACGGCCCTTGTTCAATTGTCCATATCTTAAAAACCTACTGCTTTTTTGTTTATTGTCGACCTTTGACCCCTCATTAGAATTTTCATAAACATGCGGCTGATCTCGATGAAATCTTAATCTGATTTTAAGGTTTCATTTTTTGTGTGTGTGCCTCTCTACGGCTGTTTGATGTGCAAGAACCACATGCATAATTCTTGGAATTCGAACAGCAACAAGAAGTTAATCGCCGGGACATTTTGGGAAGCAACTAAAAGACAATACGGCAAGTTTCAACATGTGAGTGTGCTATCTTTACGTCACAGGAAATATCTGCTTACCAAGAAATATTTTTAAGCACGAGGGGATGCGACAATTCCTGCTTATTAGAGCTTATTGTTTCTATACATGTTTTTATGTGCATTGTATGTTTCTGCTACTTACACAGAGCTGCCAACATTTGCATCTGCTTACCAAGAAATATTTGTAAGCACGAGGGGATGCGACAATTCCTGCTTATTAGAGCTTATTGTTTCTATACATGTTTTTATGTGCATTGTATGTTTCTGCTACTTGTATACACAGAGCTGCCAACATATGCATCTTGCAATCAGTGAGGTTTTGTACAACAATCAGGGAGATATTTAGAATTACATTCAACATATTAGGGAAAAAGTTTCCATAATCAGGGAGACTGTCAATTAATTTGCTCATCAAAACATGGAAAGATTGGTTTATTTGCAGGGAGCTTTATGCAGAATCAGGGAGAGTTGGCAAGCTCTGTATACATCCCCTTGAATGATTTGTACAAAATAGTACATCCTATTTCTGTATTTCACATAAAATAAAGAGATAAGACGTTCTTTTGTACAAATTAAACGTTTGACGGAGGTAGAATACTAAACCTGCTTCCCCCTAAACCGCGACACAAAATAGCCATGTGGTCCGTAAAGCATTGCACCCAGTGGGGTTCGTTAAAAGAATGGGCCAGAGGTCTCAGAAATGACAGATATGTTATTAATCGAAGCTATCCCAAACATGCTCTTGCAAAATAATAGTGCGGTCGTAAAAGTCAGGAAAGCCCATGGGTCTCGCATGGTATGGTAGCTCCTCTTTCACAGACCAACTGACTTCACCATCTTAATGAGGTAGTAATTAAACGAGGTTAAGTGCACAGGAGCCGATAGGACTCAAGTAAGTTTAACTTTCAACTTATTGTACAAAGGGAAAAAAAACAAGGAAATCAAGTTTATTTACAAAATATAGTTGATTTAGTTGAACAAGGCACGTCTGACCACATTTGGCTTGGTAGTTTTGCTGACAATTGTTTTTTCGAACATACAGCAGAACCCAAAGGTACAGTCAAACAAAACTAAATTAAAACCATGTTATTGTTAACCTGTAGTGCTAAGATCACACACCCGCAAAGTTAGGCTGAGTAAAACAAAAAACATGTTTACCGTCCGGGTTTCTAAAAAAAAAAGGGGAAGGAGGAGGGGCTTTTTATTTTTTATTTTTCATTTTCAAGACGGCCGCCATTCTTTTAAAAATTTCAAATATCCATTGTTTTTTCTACTGTTCAAACCCACAATACATAAAAGAAACATGTTGGACAAGACATTGAACATAATATACAGTGGTTTTATTTGGTTTTTGTCAACGTAATTGCTAAAAGGCAAGATTAAAGAAACATACATTAGCATTGGGAATCGCCCAAAACGAAACTGAGTAGATTCAATCTGGAAGCTCACTGATTGTTATACGGAAAATAAATTCTCCTGTTAATATTTCCGGCTGACTGTCAAAGTTAGCCATATTAAAATCACTGTTGCTTCATTTTATCGATTGCTAAAACTTAATCAACAGCAGAACCTTGGTCCCTGGTAGCCATGGTCCCTGGTAGCCATGGTCCTGGTAGCCAGTCTGGTAGCCATGGTCCCTGGTAGCCACAGTGTAGCCAGATCCATGTTTAGATCAGAACGACGCGATAATCGTCTGACTATCAAACCCAAGTCAAATTGTGTTTTATCTCAATGACCAGAACCATGCCCAAGCAATTCTTGTCCATAGATTATGTCCTTTACAAAAAAAATAGATTTTAGTATGATGCATTATATTTTTGCAAAGAATGTGTCAGTCTCTTCTTCTCTTCTTTTTTTTTTCTTCTTTTTTTTGGGGGGGGGGGGGGTTGTTATGGGTATTTTGGGTTAGTTTGGGGTTTTGGGTGTTTTTTTTAGGGGTCGTTTACTACATTTTGATGGCGGCCGTTATAAGTGTGCCTCCTATATCAAAGGATCGGTTTTCTTTAACACTAAGTATCACTTTAAATGGTTACTGTTCTACAAAAAGAAAGAAAGAAAATTCATGTTTAAAACAACTCAAATTAAACTTTTAAAATGTTCAACTGCAGAAGTGAACCCGTAGGCCTAAAAAGTCACCCATCTCTGCATGTATAGAACATCAGCTAGAGGCATTACCACACGGACATTTCGGGACAACCTCAATCTGTGAAATCTTACACTTTTTAGAATCGATACAGCTTGAGAAACCATGGATATTAACCTTCAAGATCACTCAGAAAGGGGACCAAATGTTAAGAGGACAAGATGGGTTACCGTAAAGATCCGGTACATGTCTTTCAAAGATACACTCCAAACGGGAGAGTTATTCGAAAACCATACAAATAGGGCAGGTTGTTGTTGAGTTGGCGCCTGCAGAAAGTACATTCACCTCTAGGTGTATATAGCGAGCTAAACGTCCTCTGTGGGTCGGTCGTTCCCCCGTTGTGCCCTCGTCCCTCCCTCGGGTTTGAGTTGAACCAACACTGTGTCTATTGCTTGCATTGCTAATCGTTTATCAATGCCAACATGCTAAGCTGCAAGAGAAAAGAACTCTCTTCAATGCTGAAGTTGTGTCCTCTTTTAGAGCTATACCTGGAATTGGTCTGATGAGGGCCACTCAAGAAGTGCAGTCACCCGCCCCCGAACTGGACAAGGCCCTTGGCTTCACATTAAGCCCTTTTACTTAAAATTATCAAAACAGTAACAAGGCTCACCATACCGATTGTGATCATAACAGTTCATACATTTTGGGTTTTAAATCAAATCATGGGTTGAGGAAAACTACTTCAAACTCAAATGTATCTGTGTCGTCGCGGGTCGGGTCGCCTTGCCTGTAAGTTTAGGACCAACGGCGTTCGTATTGATGCTAAATTCACCCCCTTCAGAGCAAAGTTCACACAACGAATCCCTTATTTTAAAATGAAACCAAGCTCGCAACTGATCTTGTTAAGAACAGATGACATTTTCACAGGGGATGTTTCTTTATCAACTTGCCTAGTTGTTCTAACGAGTTGCAGGGACATCGACAAACATAAAATCGTAAGAAACAATGACGAACAGCTAGTATCAACAAGCTCATAGAGCAGCATTGGTATATATCATCCATTTCAACCCCAAACTCGAGCCGTTTGGCAGTCACTTTGGCACAGTAGGTCATCGACCAATGTACTTTTCTTGAGTTCAAATCACCCCCATACGTAGTCATTCTATAGTACGGCAGTCTAGCGATCTGGGATTTGTACGTGCCGCCGCAGGGGCTGCTACAACAGGCAAGCACACCGACCACCACTGCCAAGCTAATCATTCAGATATACGGCTTTTGTGGCTGACATAGAAAAGTTAGCTTGTTGCTTCAGGGTTGCATCCTATTGTCTCACTATTGTTAACCGTGGAAGGCTAAACCCCGGTATTGTGCCATGCCCTTTACTGTGATTTATTTGATCAAGTTACCTGTGGCTGATTGTAAGGAGCCATTGTAGGCCTCTATTTTATGGGGGTTGAATCTGGGACAGCAAGATAAGACTGTTTTGTAAGAATGATTGATTTGAAGGTGCGGATGGACAACACAAGGCACATTCCCAACACACTTTTCAGTCGTAGTTCTTGGTAAGGGCCAATGGCCGATATTAAGCAGCGTTCCCAGGTACGCGCATGTGATGACATTGCGAATTCCCATATACTATCGTTTACTTTCAAGTCTCCCTATCCATGCATAAAATATCAATTAAAATCATGTTGACTCATCTTCATGTTACTTCAATTTCATTAGATTACGAGACAACAACTTTACTCGTCCGGAAGTCTCCAACCAATAGAGTCTCAAGAGGTGTTTGAAGCTTTGCATGGTGGGAACAATTTACTATTTATTTATAGTTACTTCTTTTTTAGACATCAATCACTGGGGGGGGGGCACATTGTCACCAACGAAAACAATGTCGACACTGAAATGAACAGGGAAAAACCGTCCAATCTATGGAGTATACATGGTCAAACTTAAGACAAGAATCCATGAATGCCAACATGCAAAAGTACAATTTACTATAGAGATGACCGCAGTAATTGCTTTGCTATCGGTTTTCTTAAGTTTTTTTTCTTCAATTGATGTATGAAAACTGTACCTGACTTCGTTTTCACTGTTGCATATTCATGAACTGGTTTCAAAAATCGATGAGGGCGCTTTTTGTGAAGTTTTTTTTTTTAGCATACAGTGGTTTCAGAATAATTTGTAAATTAGCTTGTCCACATGTTGTTTTTGTTCGGGGGAAAGCATTTATCAAATTGATAAAACCTGATTTCAAAGTAACATAAGACGACCTTTGAAACTACAGTATTGCACAAAATCAGTTGGAGTTGCGACTCAAAGTACATTGAATTGTCTTTTTATAGACATGTTTGCAACAATTCGCAAGGTCTGAGTCAAATACATTATACTGAAGAAGAAGAAAAGTGTTACAATACTGAGAAAGTTGAACCTATTTTCATGTTGTACTGAAAATATCTGATTTCATATCTTCCTAATACATTGAATTGATATTAAAATGAGTGTTGGTCTACACAGTACCTCTGAAGCTGCAACTTCACCTCTCTAGTGTTTCTTAAAATAAAATATTGATTAAAAAAAACCAACAAGATGGTTTTTTGTTAGTTTTAAAAGTTACATCAAGAGTATTGCAAGCTCTTTTTGTCTAATAGATTAATCATTCAAGAAAAAAAAGGTAAGGCGTTTTTATAAAGATATTTCAATTTTTGATTTAGATGTATCAAACTCTTAACGCTGAGACCCTGGGCCATACAGCAAGCATAAGTGCAAGCTTTATGTGGTACAAAGAGTTCAACTCTGATAAAGCATGACCCTAAACACGCGCAATATTTCAAGGCAAGCTTCGCTTTAAGCCCAACTATGAAAGAAAAAGTGCAAGTGCATCTATCAAAAACCCCACTACAATCGCTCGCGTGATGGCTTTGTTTCAAATCAGCAAAACTGTTTCATCGTTTAACAAAGAAAGCAAACACTTTGAAGTAAATTTTTTTTTTAGAATCTAGCCGAGGAATAAAAGATCAATTCTCCCGTATATTTCGCAGAACAATGTTCATGTTTGGGAGGTTTTGATGGCGTTGCTCGCATGATTGGCTGCCGGAGAATACGAGCTGAATGCCCCAGGGCGGTTACGGGCAATTTTCCTTACCTGTCGCCAAATACTTTTGAGCCGTCAAACTTTGTGGGCCACACCGCTACATTGTCAGAGCTAGTTCACATGTAACTACAACTAAGTTGGCGATCGTGAACGTGTTCATTCAGTCTTTTTGTGCGTGCTGACAACACGGCCGTAACTGAAGAGGGATTTGTGGCTACGATTGACAGCAAAAATCAACGGAACGCGGAACCGAGGGTGAAATGGAGCGGAATGGCTGGCGTAGATTCAGCACAACTTGAACTAACTTTAGCGTGTATTTATCAAGCGTAGGGCTGCAATTGGTCACCCAATGGGCCCGTTGATTTTTGGGGAGCAAACACGGACGTCAGATGACCATTCCATTTATAGCTATTTTTAATTAAGACAAATCGAGAATGAGACAAGAACTGTATTTAAGAACCGTTTATTTGCAAGTACCATCGACCTAGGCCTGCTCTTCTTTCTAAGATATGAAGGTTACATTCAATTAAATCTGACATGCTTTGTTGATCTCAATTTACGTGTATGAAAAGGGGAAATTTTTTCCATGGGAAAAAAAAGACTAACAAAACAAAACAAAATGAGGGGCTTACATAAAAATGTAAAGTAATTTTCATAACTCTCTTAACGAAGAATACTGGAAGACATGGGATCGCGATTGGGCCAGTTCAATCAAAAATTGATTTAAAATATTACGCTCTTATACCATAATACGTCATAGGTTCCAAATAAAAATAAGTAAATGTTTGGACTTTAAAAAAAAGTGAAACAGTTTCATAATGTTAGACCTGTATAGGGATTCGTTTTGACTGCATTTGTTCATTCATTCTCAGCCCATTTTTACATTTTGTCGACAAAAAGGTACGGATGCACTTTTCAATCCGGACGTTATGATGACTGCTCCTATAATGCACTTTATTAATCTGTTTGATTATAAAAAGGGTGTTGTTAATCTGCGATTCCAAACCAACTCGTGAACAACGCAGTTATCAATGGCGACACTTCCTGGACGCAAAAAAAAAAAACAGTCACTGAACTTAGATAGAAAAGTACAAGTCACCCCGACCACAGCTCGCTGTTTGAAACCCTTGAGTTACACACTAATAAGAGATAAGAAATGTATTTGCAGATCAATGCATGACACGCAATCGTTGTATTTACTCATAGCAACAGTTAACCTGTGCAATCAATCTTATCTATTGTCGAGAGGCGCGTACTTTTCGACCCAACATCTCCTCACAAGTACGAGTCGCTTAAAGGAATCAATGCCCCATGGAGAAAAATACATCCGTTGCAATTATTTTGGTTGTTTAGTCGTAAGGAGGAAGGTATCATGCATACAGGGAAGTCATCATGCAAATGTTTTCGACACAAATGCAGATAACTGTTTACAGTTTGGTTATAATACAAATTTGTACTTTTTATGGTCAGTTTAATTACAGTCAGCCGTGACGGTATTTCATATAAATTTACATCAATATTTCTCACTCATAAAGACAAAAATAATATTTCGCATTAAAAGTCCACATTTCTAACAATATTGCACTATGTTTATCTGGAGGTGAATCTAGCCTATACATTTGGTGGTTATGAAATGAATGCAAGGAAATCAAGCGTTTGTGATTAATTTCAGTTTAAAGTAGGCTAAGTATGGCCTAATGTGGTCTATTGTTTTCCGCAGAGAAACAGTCTTTAAATGTTAAACATTAATTGCTCATGTTGATTACAAGAGGGCCCAAGAGGGCCTTGCGCCGTCATACCACAAGCTCGAGGTGCATACAAAATAACGGACACAAATCTATGACTCTCCGAGACACTACTCGTCCTTTGGAACTAATTTACCCAAAACAAGAGGGTTTAAAGTCTTTGTACTCGACGATTGGTCATGAGGGTTGCGGAGGAGGAGATGCCCTCCAATTAAGCTTACATAGTTTGCTACGAGGGAAAGTGTTATATAAAAAGGATGACAACTACAATTGTTACAGTCAGTAATTATTTAGATGTTAGATGATCGATAAAGAACTTATGGCCGAGAAGGACTTTTACACACGAGCTATCATTACTAACTACTGTACCCCTTTATCATTGTGAGCGTATTCTCCGGAAGACGCAAGTGCGGGAAGATGGTGATGATGTTGATGATCAGGACCGGGAGAATCTGCCCCCCCCCCCCAACCCCGGTCCTGATAGGGTTGACAAACAAATAAACAACTAATGATTACTAATCATTTAAACTTTGTTCTTTCTATTGTTATATACAAAGATAATTGACTTGTTGATGGCGGCCTAACGTCTAGTCACTTCTGTTGTTATCAACTGTAACTTTAAAGTGATATAAATGGCAATAATTCGACCCACTGTGTTCCAAAGAGATCTTGATGCTACGTTGGTTGAAAAAAAACCATAAGCAAGTCGACCTTGGAAAAGGTTTCACTAACCGAGAAAATGATAAGCGACTTATGCTATTATAATGCATGTATATCGGCACAGTGATTTAAAAAAAAAAAGGGGGTGACCTTGAAAGGGTTTTATGCTGAATCAATAAGAAGAAGTAAAACAGGACAGAGTAGCCCTTTAAAGTAAGCCCAATTGATAGCGCAGATAGCGATACAATAACAGCCCATTTAATCCACTTTAGATTATAGTTCCAACAATTAAACCGACATCCTTATTGATAAGTTTATGATGGCCAGCGATCTGTTGTTTCTCCAGCTGTATTAAAGGAATAGATAATTCTAATCAGCCATTTGCCAGTTACATTTTCATGTCTGGTACATAATAACCTGCTCGGTCACATGAGTTTCTCCCTCGGACCATATCCAGTATTGCTGTATAGTTTGCTAGATATTGTAAGTAAGACTAAGTTAGCTTTTTAGGCATAAGAGACACCATGCACAATTCTTAATTCTAATGTGTTTGGCGTAAGGATACCAGTCTTTGCAGATACGTCTTTACATACAATTAATGTTTCAATTGTATTAAGGTCGAGACATCTCCGAAAGAACCCATGCAATGAGCTCAGCATGGCTGGCAGATTACTTACGACTGTATTGAGACAAGATACCACAGAAATGTAACAACTCCATGGACTTACAAAATGCTTCTTGAACGTCCCACAAGAGAAATAAATACTAAAGGACTTCTTTCCATGAATAATCAATTTCTAAAAATGTACAAATTTCTTGCAATGTTTTTATTTTCAATTACAAATACAAGATATGCGAGCCTAAGCATTAGCCATATTTTCAGAAGTTACTGTGAATATACAAACATATTGAGATCCTAACTAGTCTTAATTTCAGAAGTTACTGTGACGGAGCAGGTGTAACAAGATTCTTCCACATTGTGCGCTTCCGTTCACCAAATCTACATTGCCCCCTCTGTTGTTGAAAATGGGCCATTAATATTCAGACTATTATTTCACCACAGGTTTTGATTTTGAATCGGGTACCTCTTCCATTGCTTCCGTCCACCCCCATCCCAATTTACATAATATTTTTAATTTAAATTAAAAGTGACAAGAATAAAATGTTATATTTTACAATTGTTGATGCTGTACAGTGCTCTATGTTTAAAAAAAATTCTATTTACATTTAATAGCCTTGCCCAATTTTCTTAACTAAACAAGCATGCCCACTTCAATGGTTTTTTTTTATTGAATAGCTTTTGATTCACAGATGCTGTCGTATTAATTGTATTTTCCTTTTGTATTTGTATCACATATACATTTTTGATGTATATTTTTACCTTGACATTGTTATTTAAATGTAAATGTTTAATTTATATACATCTGTACATATTTCTATCTGTAAAAATCTGTCTTAATTCAGCCTCTAACTGTGATGAAGTTTTTGTTAATTAACTATTTCAATCCAATTAAATTGAATTAACTTCACCACACTACACTCGTCAAGCACGCAGCAGTAGACCCTCGTTCACAAACTACATTAATGAAGCAGGAATGACACATTCACGAACTGCAGCGCACTGCAGAGTCCAAGCAGGTTTTTGTTCAACCTTGTACAACAAAGAGCTTTGTTCCTAATGTTAAAGACAGTGGACACCTTTGGTAATTGTCAAAGACCAGTCTTCTCACTTGGTGTATCTCAACATATGCACAAAATAACAAACCGGTGAAAATTTGAACTCAATTGATTGCCGAAGTTGCGAGATAATAATGGAAGAAAAAACACCCTTGTCACACAAAGTTATGTGCTTTCAGATGCTTGATTTTGAGACCTCACGCGTGAGGTCTCAAAATTAATTCAAATATTTTAGTGAGAAATTACTTCTTTCTCAAAAACTATGTTACTTCAGAGGGAGCCGTTTCTCACAATGTTTTATACTATCAACAGCTCTCCATTGCTCGTTACCAAGTAAGTTTTTATGCTAACAATTATTTTGAGTCATTACCAATAGTGTCCAGTGCCTTTAACACACACTGGCTTTTTCTTTATAATTTGCACCGGAATTCCAGTGCAAATTACATATGCAGGAATTGGATATTTAAATATTCATACCCTAAACTGAGTGGATTCTTTAACAAGATGTCCCATCATAGACTATCATTATCAAGAAATGACATTTCAGCTCATGTTATGATGTTCGATTTCAACTCATTTGGATGTTGTTTTGACTGAAGAGTAGAACAATATGAAAGATCAATTGAACACTGAAGCCTACAACCTGGGAATCAACACTCATGCCAAGGCAGTGGAAAGCATTACAGTGATTTCTTCGACAACGGTTTGTCAACTTCCCAAACATTTTTTGAATCATTTTTTCTAATGATGCTGATGTGAAGTTGCTAATTGGTAGTGACACTCCTGAAGCCTTTTGGGTGCAAGAGGTCAGAAGAAGAGCGTCATGCTCCGTAAGATTCTGTAAACACTTGAAAAAAAGTGAACCAATGAAAGTCTACCTAAGCCAAGAGACTGAGAATTGACAATAGGTACAAGGCCAGCGGCGGCACCAGACCTGTTAAACTGGGGGGCAAGAGGGGGGAAAAACTTGAATTTAGGGGGGGGGGGCAAACAAAAGTCTATAATGTACTGTATAAGCCTACAATTCACTCTAGAAATAAGATTTTGCACTGTTTGTGCGAACTGCGTGTACAATGGCTGCTTACGGTTTTGGGCAGACAATGCATTTCTATTTATAGCAAGTTTCCAAGCTTGTACAGATAAATAAATCCACATTTTATTAACATTGCCGGAGATGGAAAGTGTATTGGGCTTTTTTGATGGTGCCAGCTAATTATGATGGATGAAATTGAGTTTACTATTTACAGCGCAAACAACATTGTCACAAATTGGGTGCAATGGTTTGGGATTAAACTCAATTTCTGCCATCGAGGAAAAAACTGGGGGGGGGGCAAACTGGGGGGGGGGCAACAAAAATAACTGGGGGGGCATTTGCCCCCCCCCGTGCCCCCCCATTAGCGCCGCCGCTGTACAAGGCAATTGTACAGACTCAGCGTACATATGCGTGCACCGTACACTAAGGTTCTCATGGATCTGTGGCCAGACAGCATGGCCCCGACAGCGCTCTACAACCACTGGAAGCGGACCAAGTCATGCAGCACAAAGCAACTCCTGTGAGTAGCCGGGCTCGAATTTGACACTGGACGGCAGGCCCCGAGGCCAGTGATTTTAGCAGTGGGCCAGTAAACTCATGACCGGACAAGTCCGGCGGTCTTGTGTTTTCAATTCAATAACAATTCATGTACCTCACTCTATAATATCTTAAACAGAAACAAATTATGTTCAAATGTTGACTTTGAGTAATGATTTGAAGTATTACTAATACCCTAAAAGACAAATGAGGTCAATCTTCTCTTATATGTCTTAGTGCTTGTTCGATTAAATGCAAGTTAAACTGTGCAAGGAAGTCTTTTCTCAGTTTGAATCTGGTCTTGTAAAATTATTTCTGGTCCAGTAAACATTTTGAGATACAAGTCCTGTGGTCTTGTGGATTCCCCCCGCCCCAAATTCGAGCCCTGAGTAGTGCAACTACCTTGGACAAGGCTAATTTACATGCAGATAATGTATTGGGTTTTACCTAAGATTATCCTAGAAAAAATTGTAACTGGCATATTAACGAGAGCACACCATTCATTGAGAATATTACGATCATGATGAAGAAAAATGCAAACTACAGTTCGAATTAGCCAGAGTATGACCAGTGAACTTATCTTTGCAGCCAGCTCTCAGTAGTACCCTAAATGAGGCGTTAGGATACCCAGTATAGTAAGCCTTGCGTCAAAAGGAAATCGTTTTAAGGACAGCAGTCGGCTGTCTCAGTTTTTACCATCCATAGCTTCATATACATCTACATCTTCAGCATCATTACTCCAAGACAGTTTGTGAATTCTCATGTGTGGGGCTTGTTTTTCTTTACATAATGTTGCCTTTGGCTGTAGATACATAGAACTATATCTTACTGGAGTCTCAGGTTTAGGTACGCCTCCCACGTCATTCAATTCACAATACTCACGATCGTCTAGTTCTTTTTTACCTCCGTTATTATAAGCAGTGTACGTGTCGGAGAGCTTGCCGGAGGTTTGTTTAGGTGATGTCCTGTCTGAGGATGGAAGGCTTGCTGAAGATCGTTTCCTACGGGGAATAAACGAACGTGATAAGAGTGAGAAAACCTACAAGTAGGTGGTTGAATCATACTGCTACAAATCCTTAGCTTAAATATTGCATCTAAGATGCACTCAAGACCTTCTCCTACATTAAACAACTAAAATAACTCATCTACTCACAAATAAAAATTATTGTATATAATAAGAAATTATTAGCAATTATAAGAACACAAACTGAGACCACCATATCAGTACTTAAATATAAAGATATGTACATGCATAAAATATGATATCATTAAGACACTAATATACACATCATGCAAACCTGAAATGAAAAAAACATACAGCAACTATCAATGTAAAATAGACACCCTGGCACTGATGCCATAAAACTACACTGTACTTCATACCAAGAGTAAAGTTATTCAAAATCAAATGATGCAGGCTGCTTTATCATATCACTGATTACCAATGATACAGTAGCAGATGATAAAGTCAATAACAGTTCATAAATAGTCAATGCAAGCAAACATGATGATAGGAATTTAAAATGAATACACTGAAAGTAAAACAACAACACAATGTGTAGAACAAGTACATGTCAATGATACATACAGGCAAAATGGCAAATAGTACAGTCACTGAAAGGGTAACAAACGGTACCCCCTCTTGTGAAGTGGGCGGGAAGCAGGAATGATCCTCTATACACAAAGGATGGGCATCCACCAAATACAATAAAATGAATCGGCCAAAGAATGTCTAAAATATCAATTATCAGTATTCTCTTCTGCAACTGATTGAATACGAGAGGTGCAAATTCACATGATATCAGCACAACACAATCAATTTAAACACAATACAAATCAATACAGCACACGCGAATGTCATACACATGTAGGTAAAAACACGTGGTTGCCTACATACGCTAGCTACCACACCAATTTACAAGAACAATGTCAATGAAATATTCACCCTAAACAGTGCTACTTCTACCAAACACAATTACTTGTTAAAAGCCACCAGGATGCTCAAAACTTATCTCTCCCAGGTAATAATAAGAGGCATGGCAAGAGCCATGCTCCCTTGAAATTAGAGAGAAATACTCAGCTATGAATAGTGTGCTGCTTTGCGCTCAGAGTGAAACAGAAAAAGAGAGCGAATTCACGGTCTGCAGACCTTAACTTTCTCACAGAAAAATATGTAAATCACAAAAGCTTGAACACTGAGGGCGCAATTGGGTTCCCTACATGTATATTTAAAGAGCAGATGATCATTTGCATACCAGGTGACTATGAAACTCTTATTCTTTATACCTACCTCAGCTTAGATACGTAGAGAACAGCTAGCATCAGACACAGTGCCAAACACCCAACCAAAGCAATTGAAACAACTGCAACCATCATCCACACTGTTAATACAAAGTAATTTGTCCAAATAGTTAGGGATGTGTTCCATTCAACCATTACAATTAATCCATTCAAATTCACAAAGTATGCAAAAGTTAATCATTGTTTCTAGAAACACCAACAGGACAGACTGTTCGGGGACTGTAACCCACAGGTTTTAAATTGCCCGTTTGTTTTGAGGCTTGTACATGTTAGAATAATAGTAATAATAACAAAGTCTTATAAAGCGCACATATCCACCAAAAGGTGCTCAAGGCGCTGAAACAAAGAGAAGAGAAAAACCAAAAGGGGGAAAAAACAAAGAAAAATTCAGTTAAGAAGAACTTAATGCTTTTAAAATGAGGTGTGTTTTGAGAGATTTCTTTTTTAAAGGAGTGATGTGCCCAACTGGGTGCGATGTGCCCAACTGGGTGTGATGTGCCCAACTGGGTGTGATGTGCCCAACTGGGTGTGATGTGCCCAACTGGGTGCGATGTGCCCAACTGGGTGTGATGTGCCCAACTGGGTGCGATGTGCCCAACTGGGTGCGATGTGCCCAGAATATGTTCTTCCAACATCACAATCAAATACATATCAATAAAAGTCACACAATCACAATACAAGTATGATCATTACAGCAATTAATAACAGTGTTATCACAAACCATCATCTCTAATTGTGTAATACGTCTTCAACCAACGCTTTGAGGAACAGGGAATGTTACTCGTGGGGGGTTTGTGAAAAACCGTCAAGGCACAAAACAAAGCTTTTGGTAAATTATCATTGAACCACACATTGACCTCCATCCTGCTATAATAGACCTTATGCATTGACGTCATCAAGCCGCCATCTTAGAGGTAAACCAATGAGGAACCAATGGAAACTCTCAGATTTGTACGCGCGGCGCACAGAATTGGCCAATGAACATCTTCTTTTTGACCGCTAGGCGAGGGCGCCCGACTCAAATGACGTCGTGTGCATAAGAATCTATAACCAGCAAAGGCCAGCTATCATAATATACTTTCAAAAATTATTCAAGCGAGTGGCACACCAGACAAAGTCCCTTGACAGGTGAATGCATGGGACTTTGCATAACAAGAAAATGACAACATTCGGATAGATGCATCATAATTTTAAATAATTAGCACGCATCAACAAATCACAATTTTTAAATAATTACTATGCATTAACAAATCACAATGTTCAAGAACAAGCACGATATGAATTAACAAAACACACTGGTAAATTATTAGCATTTATATACACGAGCAAAACACAGTGTTAAATAAATACCATACATTGTAAATCTTGCAATACTTTGTATTTCAAAAAAAGGCACTGTAGAAATAGCTGTAGGTGTAGCTGTAAAATAATAATAATAATAATGAAAATTTATAAAGCGCTAAAATCCATCAAAGTGCTCATTGCGCTAAATACAAACGATAACATACACATGTGCACAGCCACAATCATGGGTACACTTTTTGTTACAAAGACACCAAATGAACAACACATAAATATTGAGTAACTCTTTGCAGATCTTGTATTCGACACACTCAAGTACTTTCTACTCTTCATTCATACAGCGCTGGTTAATTAATTTTGCAAACAACATTGAAATAACTGTTACATCACTGGTTTTCAAACTGTTGTTCATAACATGGACACTAAAAAAATGTTTACCCATAATTGTGGCTGTGCACACAATAACCAAAATTGAAACGTAAGCCTAAGCTAAGAAGAAATCCAGAACATGTGGTAGAGAAATACAATACAAATGCAATATCTAAGAAAACATCGAAGGGTAAAAAATCAAAACCATTTACTCAAATACTTGATTGAAAAGATGTGTCTTAAGGTTTTTTTAAAATTAGGTTAAAGAAACAGATGATTTTACTTGTGCTGGCAATTTGTTCCATAGGGGTGGGGCAGCATGTGAGAAAGATCGGTCTCCCCATGAATGATTGGATATGGGCTCAATAACCCTCCTACTGTCACAACTGTGCACAGAACTAACTGTGTACATGTACTGTGTACATGCATTCCCTCATGGTATCATATTGCAGGCTGGCATAGTTTATCTATCATTCAAAACCACAGTGAATGGTATTGAATGGTCAGACAGAAAGAGGGTTAAGGACGCTAAAATTGTAAGACCGGAGTTTGCGAGGATTGTATGGTTTGAGAAGATCATCAATATATGTAGAGTCATTGTCGATGAGTGAATTATACACAAAAAGCAGTAAGTTTAAACTTAATCCTACTGCTTACTGGTAACCAGTGTAATTCTTAATCCTACTGCTTACTGGTAACCAGTGTAATTCTTAATCCTACTGCTTACTGGTAACCAGTGTAATTCTCAATCCTACTGCTTACTGGTAACCAGTGTAATTCTTAATCCTACTGCTTACTGGTAACCAGTGTAATTCTTAATCCTACTGCTTACTGGTAACCAGTGTAATTCTTAATCCTACTGCTTACTGGTAACCAGTGTAATTCTTAATCCTACTGCTTACTGGTAACCAGTGTAATTCTTAATCCTACTGCTTACTGGTAACCAGTGTAATTCTTAATCCTACTGCTTACTGGTAACCAGTGTAATTCTTAATCCTACTGCTTACTGGTAACCAGTGTAATTCTTAATCCTACTGCTTACTGGATAACCAGTGTAATTCTTAATCCTACTGCTTACTGGTAACCAGTGTAAATTCTCAATCCTACTGCTTACTGGTAACCAGTGTAATTCTTAATCCTATTGCTTACTGGTAACCAGTGTAATTCTTAATCCTACTGCTTACTGGTAACCAGTGTAATTCTTAATCCTACTGCTTACTGGTAACCAGTGTAATTCTCAATCCTACTGCTTACTGGTAACCAGTGTAATTCTTAATCCTACTGCTTACTGGTAACCAGTGTAATTCTTTATCCTACTGCTTACTGGTAACCAGTGTAATTCTGTCAAAATCGGCGGTATATGAATTACAACAAGTAAATCACAATGATAAATGATAACAAGAAACAATATCAGCCTGGTGCTAGGACTATACTAAATGACTAAATATTATTTTGATAAATTTCCCCCATGCCTGTGTAATTGCACAGTTTAAAACCCTCAAACGAGATTGCTGGACAAACGTAACTGCCTTACGTTGTCAGCACATGCTTCCAAGCTTTTTCCGTAATTTAAAAAAGGTTTTTGTTGCATTTGTTCAACGATTTCTTTATCTAAGTGTGTTGTTTACATGTCTAGATTTTGCTTGGATAAATTTGTTTACTTCATTAACCCTCCTGACCCTCAAGAGTCACTGTCAGTGACTCTTGGCAACATTTTCCAGTGACCAACCATTTGAAACCATTCGACTGCCAAGGTTGTGTACTGTGGCACAACCTGTGCACAGAACTAACTGTGTACTGTGTACATGCATTCCCTCATGGTATCATATTGCAGGCTGGCATAGTTGATCTATCATTCAAAACCACTTGAATGGTAGTTTGAGTGGTTTAGTCTTTACCTTCATGTACTTCCTGGTAAAATCCTATTGATATATCATCAATACCAATGTCACTGTGACTACCACCAAGTATGCCTTCAAACACAACCTGCGATTAACCAAACATCAATGTTGTCAACTTCAATTCAAACAATACATGAATCAGGGATTCATAAATACCCAGGACAGTTTATCCATTCTGATTGGTCAAGAGGAGATCACATGGCCATGTTTAAACGTGCGATATAAACATACCTGTGGCATGCAAGATTACCCAGGCGCTTATCTACGCAAAAAATGCAATCAATACTAACTGGTATTCGATCTAAAATCTGTTAGTGTTAGTACGTGTGCGTACGCACAACCGTTCAGCGTGGCATGCATATCCTTCTCATCACGGGGCCCAAGGACGTGACAAATTGACGTGAAGGAATTGAAAGTGAACAGAAAAGTTGTACAGATTTTCCAACAATATTACGTTTTTTAACATAAAGGGCATTTATGAATGGGACTAAAAGAGTAGTGACTCGGTCTTAAACGGTCGTTTAACCCTCCTACTCTCAGTGACTCTTGGCAACATTTTCCAGTGAGTTGACCAACCATTTGAAACCATTCGACTGCCAAGGTTGTGTACGGTGGCACAACTGTGCACAGAACTAACTGTGTACTGTGTACATGCATTCCCTCATGGTATCATATTTCAGGCTGGCATAGTTGATCTATTATTCAAAACCACTTGAATGGTATTGAATGGTCAGACAGCAAGAGGGTTAAAACCTTGCAGGGTCGTTGCTTTGTGATAAAGGATATGGCTACGACCTACCGGTTTAAACAGCCGATTAAGACCAAGTCACTACTCTTTTATTCCCTTATTAAAAGTGTGGCAGAGGGCTGTTTAAAACCGGCAGGGTCGTGGCCGTGCAATAAAGGACCGAGCCGAAGGCAAGGTCCGTTATCGCACGGCCACGAACCTGTCACCACTCTTTTATTCCTTATCATAACTACTTTTTCGTTAAAAACATTCAAAAAACCTTTACAAGCTGACAACAAATCTGACAGTTTTTTATAGCCTCAGCTCGCCTCAACTCTGTGTTAAATTTCTTTCCATTTCTATCCATGCTAAGTAGCTCCTACTTGCATGCTTCAGTTTCAAACTTGCGCGAGCCAAGTATGCGACCTACCAACTTAAATCGGGCCTTGAAGTTTGCGTGCTCTGCGCAATCATCCGATAGCTTGCTCTTTTGACGCGATTGCCTCAGGACAGGTTTAAACACTCCTCACTGTGTTTAAATTGCATGATTAAACGTGGCCAAATAATCTCCTCTCAACCAATCAGAATGGTCCTGAACGTTCGTTTAAAGGTATTGTACACTTTTGGTAACAGCTCAAAATCAGTGTCCACATTTTGTGTGATTCAACATATGCATGAACAAACAAACCTGTGAAAGTTTGAGCTCAATTGGTCATCGAGGTCACGAGAAAATAGTGAAAAGAGATCTTATGTGTTTTCTGTTTTTTCAAATTATCGCGCGCGATAATTACTATTGTTTTACTCGTTTCTCAGAAACGATAGCATTTTAGGCATAAATATTTTAAGGAACCCTTTCTACCATTACTTACTTTAAATCATGTAAGTTATGTGTGAATCTGTGAACATTGTGTTTTTTCGGTCTTACCAATTGTGTACAGGGCCTTTAAAAGGGAGAGATGTAAGGCCTCATGACAATTCAGTATAATATGTCTTTACAAAATCTTGGCTGGTGGTGTCATGTGAAAGGAACTCGGCCCAATTTCATGGCTCTGCTTATTATAACAAAGAATCAGCGCTTCTGGAAGCAGGGAATTTCCACACTTACGTCAGGTGTATATTTCACGGGTTAACAGGGAATTTTTGCTTTAAGTGTGCGAGCGTACTCCATGTTACTAGGCACTCTTCACTTATGTAACACAGCTAGTGCAGAAATTCGGCGCTTGCACAGTAAGCAATGAAAGGGTGACCGCAAGTGCAGAGTTTGGTGGTAAGCAGAGCCTAGGTCTTCAAAAAAGCCATTAGGCACAAATCCATCCAAAGATTTAATCCACTGAATGTTTGCAGTGGCTTTTAACCACGGCCTACTAACCATGACCACAATGCACCACAGTGCCTCACCACATGTTGCCATGGTCAAAGCAAAACACACACTGAAACTTGAATGCAGTTTATAAGACCGTCGCTACGTACTGTACATTGCTTTAAAGTTTTTGCGCGTTATTGTGTCCTCTGAAGCAAACTGGTTAAATTCACAATTATTGTTTTTGAGGACTTGTAATTGATAGATGAATAATTAATTGTAGGACAACTTCATGGTTTGGGGCTTTTGTGCAATTTATGACATGCATAACCCAACAGCAGTAATTATCTTTAATGATGGTAGGCATTGAGTTGCAAATGAACACTTGGTTTTAATTTACATGTACCTGAAATGAAGCCTTTGGACATGTTGTGTTGAGTTGCATTCTGACCCACGATGGTCCCTGGTTACCAGACAGAGACCATAACTCTGTACAGACATAGACTTTCAAAGAACCAAGCCGGTCATCAGACTCCTCATCATACATGTGATATGCAAAGTCAACCTGAACAGTTGTGTTTACGGGCACAAATATAGAGACTGTTGTAAGTCTAGCTGATGACCCAAATTTGCCTGGAGAAGGTGTATATAAATACCAACCTGTATCAAAAAAGAAGAAATTAAAATCAACATTGATCCAGTGTCAAAAGCAGATTGCTCATTTTTGTGTAAGCAGCATTCTCCAATGACAGTAGTCCACAAGCCAAAAGCTTAAAAGAACATTACAGAATTGGTTTTTGCTAACAAAACAGTTGCTGGCAGTGTAAGCACTTTATGTAATCCACCATATACATAAACTGACAAACCTGAAGAAGTTTGAGATCGATCGGCCATCTGGGTCACGAGAAAATAGTGAAAAAACGATTACACATTTGCATGAAATCATGTAGATTCAACAAATGAATAAAACGCTCACTGAGCGATAAACTCCAATCGGAAAATTAGTTTATTCATTTCTCATCAAATATGGCATTTTAGACAGAAATATTTCAAGGGATGTTTTCTACTAACATCATCATTAGACCGTGTAAGTTTTATGTAAATCTGTGATCAAAACGTTTTTTTCTTACCAATTCTGTAATGTTCCTTTAAAGCACTTATGCACAACATTGGTAATTTTCAAAGACTAGTATCAGCACTTTGTGTGACCAAACATATACATGAAATAGCAAACCTGTGAAATGTTAAGCTTAATCGGTCTTCAGAGTCATGAGAAAACACTGAAAACCCCTGTTATATGTTTCACTGTTTTCAAACATCGGAATTTTGGACACGCACGATAAAGACTAATTGTTTGACTCATTTCTTAAAAACTGCAGCAATTCAAGCAAAACAATTCCAATGGAAGTTTACCACCACGACCATCTTTATACCATGTCATTTATGTGCAAATCTGTGAACGTTTATAATTTCAACCTTACCAATGTTCTGTACACACCATTTAAGGAGCCAAATGCTTGAGGGGTTTTGTCAAAACTAATCCGGGACAGGTAGTTGGATAACAATTCTCCGATATCAAATATTTTGTAGGACTTCCGCCAGACTGTATTTCTACGAGAAACATAGTTATACTCGCTGAAAGGCACACAGTTCTCCTATGCACTAAAGACATGCCCTATGCCAATGCACTCGGCTGAGCACTCTGCGGTTTGACTGGCTGATTAAATGAAACAAAATTGCAGTTTTGGGCGATTTGGAAGGTTTGGAGGTCATTGTATTTGATTAAGATGTGTAGTGTGATTTGTTTAGTACATGTAGAGACCCCCCCTGCTTGTTTCCCAGTATACATAGGGATCCAAGTCTCTGTGCTTTGTAAACAAATGTAACCCCCGGCACTGTGAATTTTTCTCCGACACCCAATTTCAAACAAGGTGAATTAAAAACCTTGTCCAGGATGGTACTTATCCCCTGGTTGTCCTGGGGTCAATTTTACCAAGAGCTAAGATTGATCTTAACGATGTATCAATCTTAATTGCTAAGCTAAGTGTGGTGTCACAATTCAAATCACTATGGTGATATTGAAAACTCATCTTAAAAGATGAATCTTAGTGCTTTGTGAAATCAAACCCTGGACTAATTTTGCCAAGGTCCCCAACTCATTTAAACCCGAGGATCAGTACAAACTCTCCTTGGAAGAAATTGAGGTCATTGGTCTATTGCTTCCAGTGGAAACTTATCGGTGCCTGCCTGCAGAGATTGTTCAATAAGCCTTACATTCATTTTGTTTTACTAAGCTTATTTCTAATTTTTTTCAAATTTGCTAAGCAAAAGGTTGAACTGAAGTTTACCTACCGGACCGGTTGCCAAATGTGGCATCAGCTGACGGTGCGTACTGACCTTGATCCCTGACCCTAAGGTTACCCCTCTTCCAGTCAAAATCATTCGTGTCATCTTGGGTCAGCAATGGACAATCAGATTCAAAACTGCAGTCCAAATAGTCTGCAAAGATCACAATTAAGATGATTACAATATGACATGTTATAGAACTCATTTATAATTTGGGGTTGAACAAAGAAATATTGACAGGAGCAGGGTTTGAACCAATGACCTAGGGATTAACGTGCCGGCGCTCTATCAACTGAGCTATCTAGTGGGCCGATGTTTGCGGTTACCCTCTTTTGTCAATATCATTGTTCCGAGGTGCCAGTCGGAAGCCATACGACTGTTAACTGCCGGTAGCCAGGGATCACACCTAAGTCAACAATCGAAGCCATACGACTGTTAACTGCCGGTAGCCAGGGATCACACCTAAGTCAACAATCGAAGCCATACAACTGTTAACTGCCGGTAGCCAGGATCACACCCAAGTCTACGTTACATCCTGGGAAGCAACTTTTTTATCTTAAATGTCAAGTAATAAACCAGTCAGTTTCCCTTGTGGTTTATTACTTGACAAAACCCATTTATGGTAACATAATATGATATAGGACTAAACATCACACAGAAAATTAGCGTCGTCAAATTTCAGTGATGCTTGGAAGTATGAATAATGGAGAGAAAAATTATCAAACTGACTGGCATCCATGTTTGCTGATGCGCATGAATGCCGATATACAGCGCTATGACCTGTGTAGTCTTTTTCGTGTTAAAGATACATGTATGTCACTGTCTATCCTGCAGTATGTACTGTATATCAAGTACGCAGTACATGTATGTGTGTTGTTTGTATAGCATGTGCGGATGGCAGCTTCCACCATTCAGCACATGAGCTGCTCGGGAACCTGACCTAATCAATCACTTCTATGTAAACCTCACAAGAAAACTGCTGAAGCAGCGACTAGGTAGTACAGACAGGTCACACACACAGCACTGTATTATACAGGCATGCAACTGTAACTTCACCAAACAAGAGGAAATTACAAAATTTCAATAATTTTGTATAGTATTTTTATATTTTGAATGGTAAAACTGAGAATAAAAAAAGAGGAAATCAGCTGATCTGAGGAAAAGTTGCATGCCCAGGTGTATATCAAGTACGCAGTCCATGTACACACACTTGTGTACATGTGTACATGTACTGATGTACAGTATTTTGTTTGTATAGCATGTGCGGATGGTAGCTTCCACCTTCAGCACATGAGCTGCTCGGAAACCTGACATAATCACTTCCAAGAAAACCACAAGAAAACTGCTGAAGCAGCGACTAGCCAGCTAGCTTGTACACACAGGTCACACCATACCTTACTCTATGGTCACAACACACACACAGCACTGTATACCAGTGTGTTTGCTCATCAGCAAGCATCAATGGATGCCGGTCAGTTTAATCATGTCAGTATCGCCTCTGATATTCTTAATAAATTACACCAAAGCAAGCGCACACATTTTCCTCTAATAATGTGCTCTCAAAAAAAAATTGTAGTTTATAATAAGTGACCATTGGGGGGAAAATCTCAGTTTTTATTCAAAAAAATGTTTTCCCTCCTGGAGGACCTTGGGTATAGGGCCAAGAAGCGGAGGGTGTCTAGCGTAATGGCACTATTTACTACATTACTACAAGAATTTGTTGAAGTAATGTATCTTAAAAGCAATAAATAAACTTTCTACTGCAGCCATATGATTTCACCTCACTTAGCATGCTTAGTGCGACAGCATTTGAAACAATGAGATGTTGAGTGATCCCGAACTGGTTAGGGTACGATGCCCCCAAAAAGTTAATTTCGGTAATTTCGTCTCTTTTTAAAAAAAAAAACGACTGCTCAGTATTTACGTGAAATATTTTTGACACATTCTTAGCATTTTACATAAATTTTATTCGCCCTGGCATTCAAATTTTAAAGGTGAGAAGTTTTAACAGCGTTTTTCAACCTTTCAAAATAATGATCAATATCGCACATAAACTTTAGAAAAATTACCATAATTTATTTGTCGATGATATTTGGCACCTTATTTTGGGTATCTTGGTTTATTGGATGTTATTCTTCACATGTATTTAAACAGAAATTGGTAATGAGAGAAGTAATTTAATTGTTTGGTCATTGCAAAGTTGAAGCGATCCGGAACTGGTCAATGATCCTGAACTGGTCAATGATCCTGAACTGGTCAAATCATAGTCAAATGACGGTAGTACCAAGGCAAGGGGTGTCAGGACACTTCGTACCTTTGCCACTTCGTACCCTGGACACTTCATACCTTTTGAAGGTACGAAGTGACTTTGGACACTTCATAACTTGGACACTTTGTACCTTCTCACAAGACACTTTGTACCTTCTCACAAGACACTTTGTACCTTCTCACAAGACACTTTGTACCTTCTCACAAGACACTTTGTACCTTCTCACAAGACACTTTGTACCTTCTCACAAGACACTTTGTACCTTCTCACCAGACACTTGGTACCTTCAGGATTTCTGGATTTCTGCATCGTTTCTACTAGGGTCACACCGCTAAAATTAAGTAATGGCCCGTTGTCACCAGACTTGAGTTCAAGTCAATTATAGTTCAGCATCGATTGAAATTTTGAAAGTAAAATAAAACGATTACTTAAAAAAAAAAAATACTTATATTTATATCATAATTATTTATAAAAGCCTAATAAAGGTATTTTGATTTTTGAAGATACTTTTATAAAATAAAAATAATAACATTTCACATTTAAAAGGACATTCACATAATTAAGCAAAATGAAAGTTCATTAAGTATCTCAACGAACATTAGTTGCGATAATCGTAACCCTCCATCCTCCCGACGGTCGGAGACCGGAGGGTTACGAGTCATGCAGTGCAAAAAAGTGGCGAAATAAAAATTTCGACTATTTTGGTCAGACTAGTCACCAGATTTACCAAATTTTTACCACTTTAAAAAAACATGACACACATTCTAAAAACATGGATGTGATCATCAATGTGTCATGAATCCATTCGTATTACTCAAAACATCATTGAGAAAATATTTAAAGAAAAAAAGACAAAAACTTACCAGAGACTGAGCGAAATTTTCATGATGCGTAGACAATCTCAGGTCCGGTTTTCGAACCTCGCGATTCGTGACCTAGCAACATCTCGACCAATCAGCGTAAGCAAACTCGTCGTTGAGCGCATTTTGTTGAGTTGCACAATCACAGGATATTTATGAGGAAAAAATTACAGATTGAGCGTGCATTCTGAAAAGCTGTTCCTGCAATTAATCAGCGCAAACTGCAAATAGCGCAAATCCGTTAAATACATTAACTGCGTGCACGCACAGTCGCACGCGAGACGATCGCCACGCCTACACAACGGTTTGGTTTACGCTGATTGGTTGATGTAGGGGAAGTGCGGTCCATGGACATTTCGGTCAGTTTCTGGTAAGTTTTTGTTCGTTTTTTCTTCAAATAGTTTTTCATCGATGTTTTGAGTAATACGAATGGATTCATGACACATTGATGATCACATCCATGTTCTTAGAATGTGTGTCATTTTTTTTTGAAAGGGGTAAAAATTGGGCAAATCTGGTGACTAGTCTGACCAAAATAGTCGAAATTTTTATTTTGCCACTTTTTTGCACTGCATGACTCGTAACCCTCCGGTCTCCGACCGTCGGGAGGATGGAGGGTTACGATTATCGCAACTAAACGAACATTATCTTATTAAAATTAAGGAAATACCCATTTTACTAAAGCTACGAAGTGACTCGGCTGAACGAACGAAACTAGTGACTCAGCTGATGGTCACTTCGTACCCCGCCCACGGTACAAAGTGACCAATTTGGTTACGGTACGAAGTGTCCAGGGTACGAAGTGTCCGACATCCAGGCAAGGCCAAGGATAAAGTGCGACAAATTGACAAAACTGCTCAAAAATCTATCAAAGATCTCTATAAAAGTACTTACAACTGACCTGAGGAACACAGGGGAACACAGGGGAACACAGGGGAACACAGGGGAACACAAGAGATGTTGCCCCTTTCATATAGTCGTACGGTTGTGTCGGGAAAATGATAAATTTTCTGCCAAAACTCTGAACATATCATTATCAAGATGTCAAATTGGCTCGTGCGAATTTTGTTATTTTGTGGAGCGCATTCTTGGGATTTGCACAATCTACACATTGCGCGCTCTGAAGATTGAGCAGCTCAATCTTAAATTGTGCGCAAATTTCTAATCGGACCCTACATACATGTACGCAGATATTACGAGTCAAAGAGTGGGCTGTAAATTATAAACGGCGACGACATTAAACCTTAAAAATAGACCCATAACAGCCCAACATGTTGGACTACTTTCTACTTGCACTGACTACTTTCTCTATGCACTGACCTACCTTAACCTTGTGATAAAGTAAACGTTAGTACTCGTCGCACTCTTGACTTTCGACTATCCACATGGCGTGCATGGTTTGTGATTAGTACGATGCAAACGAAGGGCGCCACCGTTCATCAATTAGTAACCAGGATTTTGTGGTCATCGTGGTTTGGTCAAATTGATATATTATGCGTTTTTAGAAATCAAATTGAGGCATGAATGACAATTCGGTGTAACTTAATCCAGGACTTAAGGACAAATCAAAGTAAAAAAAACAAGGCTTGAAGGACAAAACATTGAGTAATCAAACCAAAGGCCTGAAGGACAAATCTGTGTCACCAAACCGAGGCTTGAAGGAAAAGTCATTAATCAAACCGCGAGGCTTGAAGGATAAGTCAATGTATCAAACCGAGGCTCGAAGGAAAAGTCATTGATCAAACCGCGAAGCGCTTGAAGGATAAATCAATGTTTCAAACCGAGGCTTGAAGGAACAGTCATTGATCAAACCGCAAAGCGCTTGATGGATAAATCAATGTTTCAAACCGAGGCTTGAAGGAAAAGTCATTGATCAAACCGAGGCTTGAAGGATAAATCTTCCAGCCATAGTTGTAGTCACCAATTTGGACACAGCCTAAAAAGTAGGAAAAAAACTTCATATGACAAAGGTCTATTGTCTATTCACATTGTGTCAAAATTAAAGCAATACTTACTTTTATAAGCTGTAGAAATCCTTGCAGATGTCCCGGTAGACAAAACCAACCAAACTGTCAAACTAAAGGCAAACATTTTTACAATAACTCTTTGGTTATAAAACCCCAGAGTAGATTTATGTGGGCCACTTTTTCGTTGGAGCCTCAAATCTGCGGTATTCATGTGATCGTGTTGAATGATGAAGCACTTTTTGGTATGTTTGCTAAACAGCCAACTTCAAGCAGATACAGTTTTAAGTAGCTTGAATGTCATGTTATGTGTATTGGTAATAGGTTCCCTACTGCTCGGCACAAAACTTGTGTCAAATTTAGTTTCTGTTTCTTGGATTTTGTTGGAAATGAGCCAAATTATAAAAACAAGTTCTTTCCTGTGGTAGGCGGTTAAATTTCCTGTACCACTGAAGACAACCCTATCCCCATTTCCCACTGTTTAAAAAGTATACACAATTGAAATGAGACCTTCTTCCTCATGTCAGAGTTTCCTGTTACTCTGTGAACAAATAAAACAAACCAAGCCTCAATGTGTAATCATGTCCCAGTACGTCTGCTTGTGACTAAACATGGTAACAGAGACACAAAGTTTCCATGCTTTTTTGCTAATCATTGTTTGTCAGGAAACATTATGAACTCAAGCCTGTGTTTCACATTTGAGTAGCTTTAATTTTCATATAAAAGGAGATATATATACAAGGTACACGGAAAAAGTATTGCTGTTCATATATTTCATGTGAAATAGGAGAACAAAATTCTCTGATGCTTGCCCAGCTCAAAATCTGAAAAAACGAGAGGTCAACTTGACATTGTGACGTGGACATGTGACTGAATATGGTAGAGTGGAGACAAACAGTTTCCATGCTTAACACAAGAGTGGAGACAAACAGTTTCCATGCTTAACACAAGAGTGGAGACAAACAGTTTCCATGCTTAACACAAGAGTGGAGACAAACAGTTTCCATGCTTAACACAAGAGTAGAGACAGTTTCCATGCTTAACACAAGAGTAGAGACAGTTTCAAGGCTTAACACAAGAGTAGAGACAAACCGTTTCTATGCTTAACACAAGAGTAGAGACAAACAGTTTGCATGCTTAACACAAGAGTGGAGACAAACAGTTTCCATGCTTAACAATCAATATTTGTTTGGACACATTAAGATTCCTACCTTGAGACCAAACACACACACCCACACAAACCAAGTACATGTAGAGGGAAATTTGATCATGTGCATAGTTGGTCTATTTATTTTACCTTGTATCAAACTTTGCTGGACAAACACTCTCCACGCTTCCATTGATATTGATCTTAATCAGTCAAGAGACAATTTCTTGACCCCTCACTTGACCCCAAAAGTGATTCTAAAGCCGAACCTTAAGTAGAAGTAAACAGCATGATGGGGGTTGGGGGGTGGTTCGTTTACATGTTTCCACCTCATCAACTATAAAATCTTGATCATACATCTGCAAAACATCACTTTATCAACTTATTGTTTTGCTTTTCTTCCGAAAATGTGTGTTTGGGGGGGGGGGGTTGATTCGAATGTTAACCCTAACTCTCTTGAGTGATTTACTAGGGTCCTTCTTCACTCTAACAAAATCCAACACTGCCTCGTAACTCAACAGCCAAACTGTTGGACTCTGATTAGGGTGGTTTGCCAGATCCCATGTAAAGCACGATCAGTGTACTAGTACACCCTCAGTCTAACAGAGTCAAACAAAACATGCAGTTGGATTTTGAAGGGTTGGGGATGGTTAGGGTTACGCTTAGTCCTACCAGCATGTAGATCGACCATTTGATACAAATAGTGCATGGTATACAAACTTAAAAGGGATACAAAGTTTAAAAACCATTAATTTTTTAGTTATCAGTAAAAAGTTATTTATTTTACATCAACAAGTTAAAACGGCCCTTGATTGTTTTATGATACATGTCATCAATTAGTAATTATGTCACAGCAATATAAAGTTTGTATCTCCTACCTAAAAGTGGCAGAAAAGATTAGATTGGAAAGTTTCAATTTGACAACTCAGATCTCAAATAAGCAATCAAATCCTAAAATCAAACGAGCTTCACAAAAGGGAAGATTGATTGTGATTCTACAGAGCTAGATTTGCATCTTGAGCCGAGTACAAACACGACTGCAGTGCCAAAGCAAGGATGAATTCTTTGTGTGTTGGAGGTGTCTAGTAGCAAATTTGAGGACTAACATTGTTCAACATTTTAAATTATGCACGAAGCGTCAAGGCCTGCAAGTTAAGCGCGTATTAACAAACATTCAAGTAAATTGTTAAATGACTTAATGGCACTGGACACTTTTGATAATTACTCAAAATAATTGTTAGCATAAAAACTTACTTGGTAACGAGCAATGGAGAGCTGTTGATAGTATAAAACATTGTGAGAAACGGCTCCCTCTGAAGTAACGTAGTTTTTGAGAAAGAAGTAATTTCTCAGTAAAATATTTGAATTGATTTTGAGACCTGACGCGTGAGGACTCGAAATCAAAATCAAGCATCTGAAAGCACACAACTTCGTGAGTGACAAGGGTGTTTTTTCTTCCATTATTATCTCGCAACTTCGACGACCAATTGAGTTCAAATTTTCACAGGTTTGTTATTTTGTGCATATGTTGAGATACACCAAGTGAGAAGACTGGTCTTTGACAATTACCAAAGGTGTCCAGTGTCTTTAAAGATACAAAATATAATTTCACATCAGTCGACAAATCCACAACTCTGAGTTTTATGCTGTACAAGTTATTGCTACACTTAAATTTGTCAAATAACCAAATGAAGCTATAAAAATGATAAATTGTCGAAATGCCCCCCCCCCCCCCTTAGCGGTACTTAGCCTTGCATTCAATACAACAGGTGCATATCTGGAGCCAATAGTTTGGTTGGAACAGTTTACATCATGGAATGTTTTAAAAAGTCAAAAACTAACTATGTATCTCAATGTTGTCGCTATAACTACAAATAATCAAATTTTTTGTACATTTTCATTTACATTTTTTAAGAATAATCTCCACCATATTTTTGTTTCATGCCATATAAAGTATAATTTTAGGTGAACAACTGTAAAATGTATTCATACAACAAAACAATCTACAAGAATACAATATACAAGAACCAGTCCAATACTTAGGATAAAATGAACAAGGAGGGTAGTGGTAGCACTTAAAGACTAACAGGAGTACATGTAGATGCTCTCTCGAGTCTAGTCACTGACTCTTATTGGATTCATTCACCCGTTACTTTCTTATATATATATATACATGTACTTGGCTGGTCCCCTTCATTGCATCTGATGAAGTTGTTGTTGCTACAAAAGCTCATGCGTTTTTTTTCATGTAATTAGTTTGTCTTTAAGTGCTACCACTACCCTCCTTGTTTTATCGATTAGACTAACACGGCTATTTTTTAGGATAAAAAGGGAACAGCATTTTCCATCTATGACTATGGTACACCATAGTGAGGCCACTGGGATGACTGCTGTATGAATGCGCCATGATTGCCAGTGTGGCTTGGACTCAGATTTCATCTAGAGTCCTTTACACGCCGATTAAGCGCATTGGGACAGGCACATGGGCTATTGATTCCAGTTTAGCTTCAATCATCTACTTATTAGTCCCATTCGTGAATTAATCTTCTTCTTTTTAAATTTAAAAGGGAAACATTATACAATTGTTGCCTGCGGTGACATGGTCCTTGGTGTTTTGTACACCCGAGGGGGCAAATGGCACCCCGAGGCGAAAGCCGAGGGTGCCATTTTCCCCCGAGGGTGTACAAAACCCATGGACCATGTCATATCAGTGTTATACCTCTGTCTTGAATTCTTAATAATATTTTCCTCATCTGAAGGACTCCAATTTCATCGAAACGATGATAATCTCGATCCTTTGCTGCACAGAAAGTTGTACGGCGCGTGCGGGCGTGAGAGGAGAGTGGTACATGGATATTTGTTGCCCACTCATGTGATCGTTCTGCACCAATGAAAATATAGCATTCAAGACAGAGGTATAACAATACATTATGGTAACTTTGAATTTAACAAAACCCGAAACACCCCCCCCCCCCCCGAGTCCAAAATAAGCCAGCACTATGTACCCTTAAATAACAAACAAGTCTTCAACATTAGGTTTGCCTAACCCAATAACCAAGGCTGCCCAACAATTAGTCAATTCACATAAAAACAAATACAGCAGTTGGATTTGAATGGGTATACAGTAGACAGAGGGTTTAGCAAAGAGCTTGTATTTGCTAGATTGTGTTTCAACTGTGAGAATTCTTTTTTTAAAGTTTCAACCGAAATTATTTAATATTTGAAAAACTTTGAAACTTACAACACTCCAAAGAAGGAAAGTCCATCTGATAAATTACAGAATAAGAATGAGCTATTTCTGAATAATGTCAAAGACTGATTTGAACGATAAATGGAAAACATTTTTGTGTAAACCTTAGATTACTTTAGATTACATCTCAAGTTTCAAATCTCTCCTGGCAGGATTCCATGGCAACTTTGTTACCAGGGTTTAGGCCAGAATTTAGAAAAAAATACAAACTGCTGAAGTTTGCCTTAACTGAAAGAAGAGCATCCATATGCTAACTTCCAATAATATGAGAAAGAGACTGCTAGGATGAAAGCGTGATGTCATTAACTACTTTATGCAACTTAGGGCCTTGTCACCTGAGACAGTAATACCGGTGATACTGACTGGAGTTATATGACGTGATGTGTATTGATAGCACAATACAACTTAAAATGATTGTGGTTGAATTTGATTTTCCCTGGTTTTTCCCTGTAAACATCATCAGGGTTTCTCCCCACAGTGGTTGGCGCCTGGCACTCAGGATTTCCCAACCACCACTGGCAGAATTGACAAAATAGGGAGACCGCCTAAATAGCTCAGTTGGTAGGGCGTCGGCCTGATAATCCGGAGGTCAATGGTTCAAATCCAGCGCTAGCCAATTTGTCTTTGATCAACCCCAAATTGTTAACAATTTTCAGTCAGTTTCCCTTGTGGTTTAATACATGACATTCAAAATACATTATACATCGCCCAAGTAGATCCTAGTCAACTGATTGGAGAATTATAGCTCACGTTAGATTTGGTTAATTCTTTAAGTTTTAATCTCCAATCTAATGACAATGAAGGTTTTGCATTTGTGCAATGAAGACATTTTCATTTGCTGAAAGATGGAATAATTATGTTCAATCACACTCGACTTCGCTTCATTGAGACAGCAATACCGATGATACTGACTGGAGTTATATGACGTGATGTGTATTGATAGCACAATACAACTTAAAATGATTGTGGTTGAATTTGATTTTCCCTGGTTTTTCCCTGTAAACATCATCAGGGTTCTGCCCACAGTGGTCAGTGCCGGAAAACCCGCCCGGCACTCAGGATTCCCCACCCACCACCGGCAAAATTTTTCCCTGTTTCCGACTACCGCACATTTTCCACATTTTTTAAATGACACTTGCAATTTTCCTTTCAAAGGTTTTCAACGAAATGTAAAATTGGGTATTTACCAGTAAAAATGGTATCCAAAGCCATGAATTTCGAGTACTTCTTTGATTTGAGTCTATTTATATGATCTACCGTGTAACTGATCCATCTCGCAATGGTTTCCAGGGAAACATTTTTCCACCACTAAAGAAATCCTGGGCAGAACCCTGCATTACTATTTACATTTCTAAAACAACCCAGAGCTCCGTTTTGATATATTTTTCTGAACATGTTTACTTAAAACAATTTGTCAAAATCACAACAATATTGTGTCTGGGCATCTGGTGATGATAATACACAAATGAAAGGTCTATAAAGGGTTAAAGGTCATGTCTTATGAGGCAATCTCCAATAAGAACATTTATTTGTATTTCAGTTGTCTCATTATTTTCCTGGGGATAGTGAGTTACAGCTAAAGGAATGTCTCTTGTGCCGCCGGAGTGTTCCTTGCGGCGCAGTTGGTCGCCTCCAAGTTGCCTGGAAATATTGCCGTGTGTGACATTGCCTTAACCCTCCTACTGTCAGTGACTCTTGGCAACATTTTCCAGTGAGTTGACCAACCATTTGAAACCATTCGACTGCCAAGGTTGTGTATGGTGGCACAACTGTGCACAGAACAAACTGTGTACTGTGTACATGCATTCCCTCATGGTATCATATTTCAGGCTGGCATAGTTTATCTATCATTCAAAACCACTTGAATGGTATTGAATGGTCAGACAGCAAGAGGGTTAAGGCCTAAAGATTGACTTACCGATATGAAGCTTGATATAAATGAGTCTAGATGAAGAGGGACCAGTGTTTAATGATACTTGTATACCAGGAATTGAGGACTTCCAATGTACGATGTAGCAAGCATCTTTCCATCAGGCGTTGGGTCAGAGAATGCTAAGGTTGACTTTGATAGGGTCGTTCCAAATGTGAAGGAATTCCTGAAGTGATTTAAAACAAAGGGCAGGTATATTAAAGAACAGCTTTATTGACTAGCATTTATGTGTTGACAAGATAATCTAACAAGATATATTATAATTTGGGGTTGAACAAAGGAAAATTGACTAGGGCGGGATTTGAACCAACGACCTCCGGATTAACGTGCCGACGCTCTGACAACTGAGCTATCTAGCCCTATGTTGGCGGTCTCCCTATTTTGCCAACATCTTTTTTTGGGGGGGGTGGGGTGCCAGTCAGAAGCCAAACAAAGACATTGACAAAATAGGGAGACCGCGCCAACATAGGGCTAGATAGCTCAGTTGGTAGAGCGTCGGCCTGATAATCCGGAGGTCAATGGTTCAAATCCAGCGCTAGCCAATTTGTCTTTGATCAACCCCAAATTGTTAACAATTTTCAGTCAGTTTCCCTTGTGGTTTAATACTTGACATTCAAAATACATTATACATCGCCCAAGTAGATCCTAGTCAACTGATTGGAGAATTATAGCTCACGTTAATTCTTAAAGTTTTAATCTCCAATCTAATGACCATGAAGGTTTTGCATTTGTGCAATGAAGACATTTTCATTTGCTGAAAGATGGAATAATTATGTTCAATCACACTCGACTTCGCTTCATTGAATGGAACATTCCATATTTCAACTCATGAAAATGTTCTCAATATGGTAATGCTAGAACTTCAGTACATAGACGACACTCATGACATTTGTGTCTTTGAGCAAGATGCTTTACTATAATTGCTTCTCTTCACCAAGGGGTATAAATGGGTACTGCGAGGGTAGCGGTTGATAATGTGTATGAAAAAGCCTTCAGAGCACCACGGCAGCACAGGGCTGTATAGACTGTGCAAGTCTCACGCATATCGGAACGAGAAAACACGTCAAACGAAGAACATTTTTTTCTGAAATTAAATCTGTGTTTTAAATTATATCTAATGACAAAATCTGAACAACAAAAATACTCAGTACAATTTTTATAAAATTAGTTTTAGCTTTTATAATAAATACACAAATAATGTGTTAATTATTATTAAGGATAATTAAAACTCTGCGACAAGGATGCTTATTTGATCTTAACTTTTAAGAAACCCCTTACGCGGATTCGCGAAGGTCACACCGGCGTAAAATTAACGCTTGGCGCAGTTTATAGAGGACGCTGACGCCTCAACAACCGTAGACTGCAATGAAAAGGCCTGGTGTTGCAATTACAACATCTGGCAATTATTATTGCGCATCCAAAACAAGCGTTTACATAAGTTTTGTTATCGGAGGTGATATATGTTTTCTTCGTTATATTGTTGAATTGATTTTACTTTCATATTTTTTATCACTAAGTATTCAATCGCCAACAACATATATAATTTTCATAGTCATAAACTAGGTTAAAGGAACATTACAGAATTGGTAACAAAAAAACTTGTAAAATAAACTTTTTGATCACAGATTTACATAAAACTTACACGGTCTAATGATGATGATAGTAGAAAACATCCCCTGAAATATTTTGTCTGAAATGCCATATTTGATGAGAAATGAATAAACTAATTTTCCGTTTGGAGTTTATCGCTCAGTAATATTTCTGTCTGAAATGCCATATTTGATGAGAAATGAATAAACTAATTTTCCGTTTGGAGTTTATCGCTCAGTGAGCGTTTTATTCATTTGTTGAATCTATACGGTTTTTAACTATTTTCTCGTGACCCAGATGGCCGATCGATCTCAAACTTCTACAGGTTTGTCAGTTTATGTATATGGTGGATTACATTAAGTGCTTACACTGCCAGCAACTGTTTTGTTAGCAAAAAACAATTCTGTGATGTTCCTTTAAACTAAATAACTGACGAAACAAAATCTCGCCCACGTAAAACTCCATATGGTTGGGACCACTATGGTCTCGGAAGTTTGAATGAGCGCGAGACTTGCAGTCTCTATACTCCCCAGGGAGCTGAGAAATATTACAGGAATGCTATTGGCCAACCAGGGCACCAATGTAAAGCGCATTCAAAGCGTTATTGTGAAATGCGCTATATAAGAACTAGTTATTACTGTAGTTATTATTATTATTTTGGGGCTAGTTTAGATAGATAGAAAGATAGATAAAAGGTTTGTTCACAATAGTCATCACAGTATAAAAACTGAATTGCAACTATAATATATCATTAACCCTCCTACAGTTCGCAAGATTTTCAAGTGAGTTGACCAACCGTTTGAAACCATTCAACTGCCACAGTTGTGTATGGTGGCACAACTGTGCACAGAACTAACTGTGTACTGTGTACTGTGTAGATGCATTCCCTCATGGTATCATATTGCAAGGCTGGCATAGTTTATCTATCATTCAAAACCACAGTGAATGGTATTGAATGGTCAGACAGCAGGAGGGTTAAAAGATAAAACTACATTAAAAGGACATCAATAAATAATAAAACACACACCAGCTCACACAAAAAAAGAACAAAAACAAGCACAAACGAAAATGAACCACACCCCCACACATGCCACAAAAACCATTCAAGTAACCTGCAACACTCCCAAAACCAAAACAGCCAAACTAAAAAAGGCCCTGAAAATGCGAATACATTAATTAAAGAAATAGTACTAGCTATCGTAAATGCATCAAAGTAAGTGTCCAAAAATTAAGCTGCTTAGTTCAATGTAATTTTCAAGGAAAGACATAGATGTACCTTATGCAATCCAGCATCCTTGTTGCAATCTGCTTCCGTCGTTCCTGACTAGCGACCCAGATACGACTTACTCCACACACGGCGGGTTCCGGGTCTGTTTGACAACACCAAGCTCTCTGCTGTTCAAACTGTTGCTGTTCCTCTTCAGAAACTACTGCAGCCTCTTTGGGCTGATCTGCTATCACACGATACCCCTACAAAGTAAATAATCCCAATCACTTCAAAATAGAACTGAAAATAGCAGTGAAAAGACAAAGTATACCTTTGGTTTTTTGAACCGTTCAGATTTGTTTAATTCTACATAAATGTAGACATGCAAAAATTAGTGAGTGGCCTGACGTTTCGACCCTAGCAAAGTCTTTCTTGAAGGCTAAATGACAAGACAACACACATACATGCATACAAGGGGGACAAAAGCAGTCAAGTGGAAATACATGAATAGAGAGAGTGGAGAGAGAAAAGCAAGAAGCATTCAGAAAAAGCAGGGGATAAGCAGGGATTATAAAGACAAAGGGGGGGGGGGTTTGGAGGGAAGGGGATGGCTAGACCACAAGAAGTTGGAAACACAAAGGACAAAATGGAAGGTTGGAAGAAAATGTAGACATATACAACAAAACAAACCTGTGAAAATTTCATTTCAAAAGATTGTAGTGTTTTGAGATATTGTCGAATATTTGGAGCAGTTATGTCCACGCAGGAAGAGTAACCCATAATTGGAATACACAATCTGAAAAACATTTCATGCAGAAACATTTCTCAGATTGAAATGTTTTGGAACCCCCCTCTCTCTCTACAGACACATTCCTTAGAAGGGAATCGTTTCTCAACATGTTATACATTATAAACAGCTGAAGTGCTTCTTACCAAGAAGGTTTTTATGGCCATTAATTGCTGGAGTAATTACCAAAGGTATACCCTCCGTTTAAGCAGCCATGATATTTGGTCTTTGAGGGAAAAGTAGGAGCATTTTATCAAGCACAAGGGCTGACCTATATGTACATAATAATGGTGTAGACCCGAACTCTTTCACTTCGGCGAGCCGCTCACAGCGGCTCACAGAAATGTCCCGTTCCCTACGGAAAGCGGCTCACAGACGCCACTGTAGATACTCGGGGCATCCCCATGACGTGTGTCTTTTTTACATAATTTATGCCGTATTACCATCTGGATGACCTCTGACCCTAGTTGCAGCGGCTTTGAGTCACTGCCTTTAGTTTTCCATCGCGCCAAGGGTATTATTGACACATTAGATGGCGGCGTCCAATAATAAATTCCGTACAAACCTCACGAATTTCAAAAATTCTATTCCGGAGCGAAAGAGCTAATAGACTTTTCAGGCTATTTATTCAAAACAATTCTGATCTTTCGAAGGGCCAAAAAAATCAGAAATCAGACTGAAGTAGAACAGCTATCATGCCTGCTTAAGGTATGGACATAGCAGTAATGTACAGCTGTGTACAATTTATGGATCTGAAGTGACTGAATGAACTCACAAGGAAAACATTTTCAAAACATCTCAGTGATTTAAACTAGAAAAAGTGAATGATTGTTCTTTCAAATCATGTAGACCATGAAATTGCAATGATTCAAATTCAACAAAGTAACTGCAACACAGTGTACGTTAATTTAATACAGCTGTTTAAACAAAGTTGCGTGTACATGCCATGTACCACTAGCAGCCAATGATAGGTCTTCATTTAACTTCAGCAAGGAGCATGTTCAGGTGGTTGACTAGACTTTATACTAGAAACCATAGAGCACAAGGAGATTGGCTAGATCGACCATGCACTGGAGCAAGGGTGAGCAACTTCGGGTGGGCGACTAGTGACTAGATTTAAGAAACCATAGAGCACAGGGAGATTGGCTAGATCGACCATGCACTGGAGCAAGGGTGAGCAAGTTCGGGTGGGCGACTAGAGTGGCTAGACTTAAGAAACCATAGAGCACAGGGAGATTGGCTAGATCGACCATGCACTGGAGCAAGGGTGAGCAAGTTCGGGTGGGCGACTAGAGTGACTAGATTTAAGAAACCATAGAGCACAGGGAGATTGGCTAGATCGACCATGCACTGGAGCATGGACGAGCTAGTAAATTCAAGAGCTACGTACACACCGTCACATTGTTTCTGGTTAGCCTAGTCACTCTAGTCGCCCACCCGAACTTGCTCGGTGCTGTTTCAGCTTGAGATATCATACAAAAGTGGGGGTCTAAATGATATAAACGTACCTTACTAATCTCCTGTGCAATCAAACAGCCTGCTACTTTCTTCTCTCTTGTAATAAATAAAAGAACCTGCAGACATAAAAAAGAATTTAGAAATAAAGTACATTAATAGATTCAATATATTTAAACTTCTTCAGATAGGAACAAAAGCTGAATATAACATGTAGATAAATGTTCAATTGTCTATAAACCAATTGATAACTTTAAACAAGAACTAGGAAAATATGTTGAAATTTATGAAGATGTAGATATGTAAATATTAAAATAAAATGTGCAGAAATCAAATACTTCAGTAAGTTCCATACAAGAAGATAAATAAGCAAATAATGTGGATTTAATTGGTTTTGTAAATGTACACATTGTTTGTAATTCAGAATCAATATTTAATTGAATCATTTACAGAGTAGTTTTCTTTTTGAAATCTACACATGGAGAAATCGAGAAAATATTGGAGCATTTCCTTTAGAAAAAAAGCACTAACAAAAGTGGGTACAAAGTATTACAATACAGAAAGGCAAACAAACAAACGATAGCTTCATCTCATTAAGAGGCAGTAGTACATACCTTACATGACGACTTGCAGGCTACATTGTCTCCTTGAAGAAAACCAAGTTCTTGATCGACAAGTTGTCGAATCTCTTCTACCTGTAATCAAATAAGGTGGACACATTCTTACTCACTAAAACAATGTCATATGATTGTCCAGGACGTGTCAAGACTACAATCCCGGCCAAAATGCTTGGGCCACCGTTCCCAACGTTACAATAACCATACAATAACCATTCCCTGTCTAACAATAAACATTCTCTCCCCCGTCCCCCGTCCCCCCGCTCAATGTTGACTAGAACGCAGAAGACCATGCAACAATGTGATTCAACATTGAAAGGGGGCAGGGGGCCCAGCGAGACATGGCCGGGATTGTAGGTTCAACAAAAAACAGGAAGAGAATTTGAAAACAAAATTATTCTGTCATGTTTCAAGCAATGTTACTTAATAGCACCATACATGATCCGACCATCATCCCATAAGGGGTCTTGTCAGAACTAATCAGGGACAGGTAGTCGGATAACAATTCTCCATGTCAAATTTTTGTTGGATTTCCGTCAGCCTGTATTTGTATGAGAGACATGGTTTTACCCACAGAAAGGCACACAGTTCTCCTATGCACTAAAGACATGCCCCATGCTAATGCACTTCTGCCGAGCGCCGAGTGCTCTGCAGTTTGTCTGGCTGATTAAATGAAACAAACTTGCAGTTTGGGAGGATCTGGAGGTTTGGAGGTCATTGTATTTAACCACTTAACTGTAATATATCATTAGCTAAAACCAATGCAGAATTAATTTTAAGGAAACAATGCAAAAAAAGGATTACACTGGAAAGCTATGATCAGACCTGATTGCTCCGATTATCCCCCTTATATCTGGGCTGCTGATCACAATTCTTCAGCACCATTGTAAACATGGCTCTTCAGTTGTGAATCATCATCACTATCACAGACCATGAGAGTCTGACATTCAAGATCTGAATCAAACTTTGGGGGAAAGCTTACAGCGCATGAAACGCGTGCTTTCGTGAAGTCACCATATTAATAGTAAGAAACTCGCCGATGGTCGCGTCCAACACTCCTGACTAACTTGTGATGTCAGATATCTCTCATACAATGACACGCAAGAGGGATTACCCAGTACAGAGCGTGCTTTGACCTCATTAACCGCAACTGGTAGAGATATCTCGTCATACGCAATATAAGTAATTTTGTGACAATATCCGTCATACGCAGTTAAGTGTTAACTAAGTTAAGAGACATGCTTGTTTTCCTGTAGATAGCATCCAAGTCTCTGTGGTTTGTAAACAAATGTAACCCAAGACACTGTGAACTTCTCCATGTTTTTCTCCGACACCTAATTTCAAACAAGGTGAATTAACAGATGGTAAAAAACCTTGTCCTGATGGTACTTATCCGCTGGTTGTCCTGGACTAATTTTGACAAGGTCCCTTAACCCTCTTGCTGTCTGACCATTCAATACCATTCAAGTGGTTTTGAATGATAGATAAGCTATGCCAAATGATACCATGAGGGAATGCATGTACACAGTACACAGTTAGTTCTGTGCACAGTTGTGCCACCGTACACAACCTTGGCAGTCGAATGGTTTCAAATGGTTGGTCAACTCACTGGAAAATGTTGCCAAGAGTCACTGACAGTAGGAGGGTTAATCAAGTGAGGTTTGTGGTGACACAATGTGCGTAAATCTCTTTTGAGTAGTGGTGGTTCTGAAAAGAGCTGGGCCCAATTTCATAAAGCCTGTAAGCTCTCCAAAAAAAATGCTAAGCACAGCAAAATATTGCTTACCAGAAACTGGCTACCAGCCACCATTCCATAAAGTTTACATTGTTGCGACTGGTACCCTACTCATTTTTGCTAAGCAAAGAAATATGTTCAGCACTATTTTCTGCTATGAAATTGGGCCCTGATGGTTTGACAACTGTGAACCACCACTACTCAAAAGAGATTTATGCACACGGCATCACCACAACCCTCAATTGATTGTACTCCCACCATGCAGTTTCAAATCCCACTCATACCGTTAATGTTGTACGGTGCTTTAAGGCCAAATAAAAAAAATACCGGTTGATCGCTTCGCCCGCATCCTTATTTGAGGCCGCATCCTCTTTTTTTTCAGGTTTTTTTTTTTTCGTAAAAAAAAATATATATTATTATTTATGTTTTTTTTATTGCCTGATATAGCTATGCTTGGCAACAATAATGTACAACTACAATATTGTGAAATAAGCCTAGTTACTGAATCAATGGGGTGCCCCAATTCGACCAGCGAAATGCATGGCGCGCGCTCATTTGACGTTCCACGATCATTCTTACATCATGATGTTGTGTTTCAGCTCTTTTTTTGTGTTTCAGCTCTTTTTTTAAGGGTCTACTCACAGGCCTGGCCCTGGGTGAGCAGCGAGATGGTCTTTGTGTGTGTGTGTTATTTCGCACCAAAAGCAAAATTCTTAAGCCTTGGTATGCACGGTCAGTAGGGGACGAAAAACGCATGCTATTTTGGTGGCCTGTTTGAATTGAAATACTTGGCGGCCATCTTGGAAAAAAATAAATAAATAAAAAACAAAAAGGCCCTCATCCTCCTCTTTTTGGAAAAATCAGGACGATCAACTGGTATTTTTTATTTGGCCTAACTACACATTTTCTTCAGTGATAGTACTAACCTTTTTGATGTGATACTTTGGGTCGTCATATAGCACCATAATGATCCGACCGTCATGAAACTCTCGTAGCATTCGCTCATTTTTCCAGCCCTGAAACAAATCATTCAAGATTACTTGGTAAATTGTACTTATACACAAAACTTTGTACATTGTTTTTTTCAGTTTTGTGACACTACTTTATCTGTAAAGGCAAAGTATACCTTTGGTTTTTAAGAACTGTTCAATTGTTTTAATCCTATATAAATGTTTAAGGGTTGAACAAATAAAAATTGACTAGAGCGGGATTTGAACCAACGACCTCCGGATTAACGTACCAGCGCTCAACCAACTGAGCTATCTAGCCCAATGTTGTCGGTCTCCCTATTTTGTCAATATCTTTGTTCAGAGGTGCCAGTCAGAAGCCATGCAACCGTTAACTGCCGTGTAGCCAGGGATCACAACCAAGTTTACGGTACAACCTGGGAAGCAGCAGCCACGGGATCACCTTGAGGGGATGCGACTTTTTTTCCCAGTCAGTTTCCCTATATAAATGTATATACATATCTATGCGTCCTTCATACATTGTGCATAATGCGCAGTGAGTAAAAATGAAAGTTCACGAAGTATTGGTATATTCAATTATATTGTTGAATGATGAAGTTCTGAGTTTTTAAAAACAGCCCTCACTTGGACATCCACAGCCATGGAGGATTAGTGGCAGCTGTACATTGATGTCCAGACCAGCTGGCGCTCCTTTGTTAGGTGAAACCACAGTCAAGAATCAGTTTTTTTGTCTGCAGTTCAACCTGTGTCTTTACACAGGTGACACAAGGTGCCAAAAGTTTGCGTTCAGATTGCCAAACGGTTGAGGCTTAAAAAGCGAACCGTTTGAGACAACTATTCGGCTGTTGCACAACCGTTCCTTAAAGACACTGGACACCTTTGGTAATTGTCAAAGACCAGTCTTCTCGCTTGGTGTATCTCAACATATGCACAAAATAACAAACCTGTGAAAATTTGAACTCAATTGGTCGTCGAAGTTGCGAGATAATAATGGAAGAAAAAACACCTTTGTCCATGTTGTCACACGAAGTTGTGTGCTTTCAGATGCTTGATTTTGATTTCGAGACCTCACGCGTGAGGTCTCAAAATCGATTCAAATATTTTACTGAGAAATTACTTCTTTCTCAAAAACTACACTACTTCAGAGGGAGCCGTTTCTCACAATGTTTTATACTATCAACAGCTCTCCACTGCTCGTTACCAAGTAAGTTGTTATGCTAACAATTATTTTGAGTAATTATCAAAAGTGTCCAGTGCCTTTAACACAGGTGACACAAGGTGCCAAAAGTTTGTGTTCAGATTGCCAAATGGTTGAGGCTTAAAAAACGAACTGTTTGAGACAACTATTCGGCTGTTGCCCAACCATTCCTATTTGGACTGTACGCCTTAATTGGATTTGGGTTGGTTGGGGTTAAAGACTTACACGAAACTTGATACAGTTGAGATATTTCCGATGAAATCTATCATGAACAGCTTCATCTTCAGGATGAGCTGCTGTGTACACCATACCACACATTCCACATGTAACTGCTCCAAAATGTTTCTGGCCCAAGTCCTATACAGAAAGAAAAAAATAATACTTCACAATCATATACATCAAGTCATGATTGGCTGATAACAGACTTGAGTTCTGAGTAAATGGGTGCCGTGGACATTCATCAAGTCATGATTGGCTGATAACAGACTTGAGTTCTGAGTAAATGGGTGCCTTGGACATTCATCAAGTCATGATTGGCTGATACAGACTTGAGTTCTGAGTAAATGGGTGCCTTGGACATTCATCAAGTCATGACAGGCTGATAACAGACTTGAGTTCTGGGGGAAGAGCTACCACAGTGTGGCTTTGAATCCCAGTCATGACCATAAATCCTTCTATTCACCCAGGAGTAAATGGGTGCCTGGGATATACATCAAGTAATGACTGGCTGATAGCAGACTTGAGTTCTGGGGGAAGAGCTACCACAGTGTGGCTTTGAATCCCAGTCATGACCATAAATCCTTCTATTCACCCAGGAGTAAATGGGTACCTGGGACGTACATCAAGTCATGATTGGCTGATAACAGACTTGAGTTCTGGGGGAAGAGCTACCACAGTGTGGCTTTGAATCCCAGTCATGACCATAAATCCTTCTATTCACCCAGGAGTAAATGGGTGCCTGGGATATACATCAAGTAATGACTGGCTGATAGCAGACTTGAGTTCTGGGGGAAGAGCTACCACAGTGTGGCTTTGAATCCCAGTCATGACCATAAATCCTTCTATTCACCCAGGAGTAAATGGGTACCTGGGACGTACATCAAGTCATGATTGGCTGATAACAGACTTGAGTTCTGGGGGAAGAGCTACCACAGTGTGGCTTTGAATCCCAGTCATGACCATAAATCCTTCTATTCACCCAGGAGTAAATGGGTGCCTGGGATATACATCAAGTAATGACTGGCTGATAGCAGACTTGAGTTCTGGGGAAGAGCTACCACAGTGTGGCTTTGAATCCCAGTCATGACCATAAATCCTTCTATTCACCCAGGAGTAAATGGGTACCTGGGACGTACATCAAGTCATGATTGGCTGATAACAGACTTGAGTTCTGGGGGAAGAGCTACCACAGTGTGGCTTTGAATCCCAGTCATGACCATAAATCCTTCTATTCACCCAGGAGTAAATGGGTGCCTGGGATATACATCAAGTAATGACTGGCTGATAGCAGACTTGAGTTCTGGGGAAGAGCTACCACAGTGTGGCTTTGAATCCCAGTCATGACCATAAATCCTTCTATTCACCCAGGAGTAAATGGGTACCTGGGACGTACATCAAGTCATGATTGGCTGATAACAGACTTGAGTTCTGGGGGAAGAGCTACCACAGTGTGGCTTTGAATCCCAGTCATGACCATAAATCCTTCTATTCACCCAGGAGTAAATGGGTGCCTGGGATATACATCAAGTAATGACTGGCTGATAGCAGACTTGAGTTCTGGGGGAAGAGCTACCACAGTGTGGCTTTGAATCCCAGTCATGACCATAAATCCTTCTATTCACCCAGGAGTAAATGGGTACCTGGGACGTACATCAAGTCATGATTGGCTGATAACAGACTTGAGTTCTGGGGAAGAGCTACCACAGTGTGGCTTTGAATCCCAGTCATGACCATAAATCCTTCTATTCACCCAGGAGTAAATGGGTGCCTGGGATATACATCAAGTAATGACTGGCTGATAGCAGACTTGAGTTCTGGGGGAAGAGCTACCACAGTGTGGCTTTGAATCCCAGTCATGACCATAAATCCTTCTATTCACCCAGGAGTAAATGGGTGCCTGGGATATACATCAAGTAATGACTGGCTGATAGCAGACTTGAGTTCTGGGGAAGAGCTACCACAGTGTGGCTTTGAATCCCAGTCATGACCATAAATCCTTCTATTCACCCAGGAGTAAATGGGTGCCTGGGATATACATCAAGTAATGACTGGCTGATAGCAGACTTGAGTTCTGGGGAAGAGCTACCACAGTGTGGCTTTGAATCCCAGTCATGACCATAAATCCTTCTATTCACCCAGGAGTAAATGGGTACCTGGGACGTACATCAAGTCATGATTGGCTGATAACAGACTTGAGTTCTGGGGGAAGAGCTACCACAGTGTGGCTTTGAATCCCAGTCATGACCATAAATCCTTCTATTCACCCAGGAGTAAATGGGTGCCTGGGATATACATCAAGTAATGACTGGCTGATAGCAGACTTGAGTTCTGGGGGAAGAGCTACCACAGTGTGGCTTTGAATCCCAGTCATGACCATAAATCCTTCTATTCACCCAGGAGTAAATGGGTACCTGGGACGTACATCAAGTCATGATTGGCTGATAACAGACTTGAGTTCTGGGGAAGAGCTACCACAGTGTGGCTTTGAATCCCAGTCATGACCATAAATCCTTCTATTCACCCAGGAGTAAATGGGTACCTGGGATATACATCAATCATGACTGGCTGATAACAGACTTGAGTTCTGGGGGAAGAGCTACCACAGTGTGGCTTTGAATCCCAGTCATGACCATAAATCCTTCTATTCACCCAGGAGTAAATGGGTGCCTGGGATATACATCAAGTAATGACTGGCTGATAGCAGACTTGAGTTCTGGGGGAAGAGCTACCACAGTGTGGCTTTGAATCCCAGTCATGACCATAAATCCTTCTATTCACCCAGGAGTAAATGGGTGCCTGGGATATACATCAAGTAATGACTGGCTGATAGCAGACTTGAGTTCTGGGGGAAGAGCTATCACAGTGTGGCTTTGAATCCCAGTCATGACCATGAATCCATCTATTCACCCAGGAGTAAATGGGTACCTGGTATATACACCAAGTCTGATAACAGACTTGAGTTCTGGGGGAAGAGCTATCACAGTCTGCTTTGGATCCCAGTCATGGCCATGATTCCTTCTATTCACCCAGGAGTAAATGGGTACCTGGGATATACATCAATCATGACTGGCTGATAACAGACTTGAGTTCTGGGGAAGAGCTACCACAGTGTGGCTTTGAATCCCAGTCATGACCATGAATCCTTCTGTTCACTTAGTAATAAATGGGCAACTGAGAAATGGTAGGTTGTACCACATCTTAGGTGCAGCTTTCTCTAACATTGCGCCACGTCTATGGAATTCATTATCGCTTGACTTAAGAACGCAGAATAACCCATTAATAATTATAATTATATAATAATAAGTCGTTCTTATAGAGCGCATTTCAGTTCTGGGAGAACTCTCAGTGCGCTTTACATACGTTAACCCTCCTACTCTCAGTGACTCTTGGCAACATTTTCCAGTGAGTTGACCAACCATTTGAAACCATTCGACTGCCAAGGTTGTGTACGGTGGCACAACTGTGCACAGAACTAATTGTGTACTGTGTACATGCATTCCCTCATGGTATCATATTGCAGGCTGGCATAGTTTATCTATCATTCAAAACCACTTGAATGGTATTGAATGGTCAGACAGCAAGAGGGTTAATCTTCAAACAACAGCTCAAGACTCATCTCTTCAAAGGAGCATTTTAAATCCTGGACTTTCTCTTTGTCAGATACTGTGCATTTCATAAGTGCTTTTATTATTATTATTATGATATTGCTTTGGAGCCAAATGGTTGACTAATTGGTATTATATAACACCCAAGCAGATTCTTGCCATTTCATTGGAGGATTATCCGTCACGTGATAGCAAATAAACGTACTATTGCACGCTACGTCATTCACCGTGCATTTTTCGTTCCATCTGATTTGTTCTATTGCACGGTGCGTACCACATCATTACGATCATTACGTGCGCGTTTCTGCACTTGGTCACTGTTGAATCCAAACAAGCCGAACCAAATGAAATGGGTGCAATGTCACAATTAAATGTTTGTTTGTTTTTTAAGTTTTTTTTTTATCCTCTAATCAAAATGACAAAGATCTACTTGGATGTTACATAAAACAAATAATGAATGTTTTTCATTCGTGCAATAGTGAGAATATTTTCATTCGTTGAAAGATGGAATGTTCCATTCAACTCGGCTCCACCTCGTTGAAAAGAACATTCCATCTTTCAACTCATGAAAATATTTGCACCATTGCACTCATAAACATTCATTATTTGTATATTATTGGAGTAAGAAGACAAAGATTATCTTGACAAGATTACCCTGGCAGAGAAGATCATCTCAAGATTACTTCAAGATCTTAAGATTATAAGATTACTTACCAACGTCAGTTGTTCTAATCCGTCTTTATCAATCAACTTCTTCATCTTGGTGACTTTCTTCTGTTGGATGGGAGTAGAGGCTGCAGGACTGGATCGACTTGAACTAATCAGTTTGACGTTAGCTGGGCTTAGAGGGGGTGTTATGGCAGTGTCTAGGGTAGTAACTTGTGCTTTCTTCGGAAATGCTGTCAATTAACAAAAAGTTGGGGAAATTTTTGGTGTTAACACGTTGACTGCCACCTATGAGTATATTCGTAGTAACAGGTTAGACGAATTCTGCCACTACGAGTATACTCGTAGTGAATGAAAGGGCTTTGTATTGTTATTTAAATACACTGGCATCACTGAGCATGCAACACATACGTTTCTGGCAGTGGTAAGGACATCGACCTTAGAATATATGCATATTCAATTTTTGTTGTTGTATAGTACCTATTTGGTATGCGCGCATGCGCACCGCACTTATGCGCGCATGCGCACCGCACTTGGCAAATGGGAACGCACTACAAATGTGATGACCGGCAGTCAACGTGTTAATAACATATGTATATTCGGTTTGCGGTAACACCTGTGTATATCTTACTTTGCTTTGTAGATTTTGTTCATTAGAGAACTTGTCTTGCTCATTTGTTCTACTACTGCTGAGAAGATTTTCAGAATTCGGGAGACTTCTCAGTTCTGAAAAGAACTGTCCTGCTTATTAACTACTACCTGGGCAGAAGGTAGGAAATCGGCTTGGACTACTACTTTCGCTCAGTGGATTGAGGGGACTTTTTGTAATTAACTGCACTGCCGCGGAGTGAGTTCTTTTGGTCTCAACATTTCGACTAGCTTTCTCTAGTCATTTTCAGGAGACGAATTCAGACAGTGCGATCTCCATAAAACATAAGATTTGTTGTATTCTTCCATTGAGCTGTGTACAAATGTGCCCGCCGGATGTCCAGACTCTGTGGCTCTTTTGTAAACATGTGATGTCAAGGTCACATCGTCTATAGTTTGTTCAAAAATGATCTTTGACAGAAAAAAACAAAATAATGTTAAACTTATGAATGGTTTTATACCTGCTTGTGGGACGGGAGGAGTCAATGAGTCTGGTGTATCTGGATCAAACCCTTGAAGGAAGTCAAGTTCATCATCTTTGTCCTGATTGTCTTTAACCTTGCATCCATCATCTTGCTCCATCTTCGGAGATAGTTTGACGGACTTCCTTGGAGATCGTCTTACCTCATCTAGACATTCCTCTTTTGATCTCATCGCTCGTTTCTTTGCAGGAGATTGTGGTAGTGGTGCCAGTATACACAGTTCATCCTGTGTGTCTAGTGTTTTTGCTGCTCCTTCATCGGATCGGCTTGCATCTTGTAAGTCAAGTTTCTTAGAAACCACCCTCTTTGTTGACGTTTGCTCTGTCATCTCTACTGCTGGCTTTATAGTTACAGTCTTTTTGTTAATTGTGGTTCTCCTTCTACTTATGACAGTACCTTTTCTTACAATTTTAGGAGTCTTCTTTAGCCCCTTAAGGTAAAGTTTGGACTGCTTTCTTCACTCCTTTTCTTGGGCTTTTTCTAGGAGTCCTCTTGCTTGGTGAACGCTTCTTGGGAGACTTCTTGGGAGACTTCTTGGGAGACTCACTGACTGTTTTCTTGCTTGGTGATAATTTGTTATTTGTAGGCGTGTCCACCCTCTTTGATTGTGTTTTAATTTCTTTCTTGGTATGAGTCTTTGATTTGAGAGATTTTCCTGTGGAGTGTCGGGGGCGTTGTGCTGCACGACCCACCTTTCGGGATCCTTGTTGTTTTTGGGTATTGCTTGCCTTTATTTCTACGGGCGGTTTAGAGGGCAGTACCTCCCCCAGCTCTGCCCGCCTTCTTTGTCTCTCTGCTGGTGTTTGATATCCCCCTTTTGCCTTGGGGCTATAGAAGGAGGTTGCAGAAAATATAGGGGAGCATTCTTCATCTGATCTTACTATTTTCCTGAAAAGGAATATAAAGTGATAAGTACTTAGTTTTTAAGGGTTTGAAGAGACAACAAACCTGCAGTGATAATGTTCAACAAAGGTCTTAATTGAAACTCCCTAAACCCACCTGTTGCTACATTACAGAGTTTCTCTGCACTTTTACTGATAATAAAAGCTCAGTTTGGAAAACTACTATTATTGCTGATGGTTTATTACAATTGAGCTTGCAGCCAAATTTATACAAAAAAGAAACAAAAGCCCTTAAATATAACATCCCCATCATTGTCTTGTTCCCTATGCAGTTTACAAGGATATCTTATTTTTTAAAGGAAAGGAACCAAACTATTTGCCCTTTTGCAGTAGGCAAAGAATCTTGCACTTAGCGATGTGGATATTTGTTATCTCAATAACTGCTATAAAACACAATGTACATATTCCAAAACAGTACGCTAATTTGAGAATGATTAAAGGGGCACTGTCACAGCGAGTCTGCGGCCAGACATTAATGCTCACCCAGTTACTGCATACGCATGCACGGAAATAATGACAAGGTTAATGACAGAGAGTATTCACCCACATGCCACAGTTCTTTCTCTAGAGCAGGGCTCGAATTTGACACTGGACCGCAGGCCCGAGGCCAGTGATTTTAGCATTGGGCCAGTAAACTCATGACCGGACAAGTCCGGCGTCTTGTGGTTTCAATTCAATAACAATTCATGTATCTCACTCTATAATGTCTTGAACAGAAACAAATTATGTTCAAATGTTGACTTTGAGTAATGATTTGAATATACTTAATACCCTTAAAGACAAAATGAGGTAAATCTTCTCTTATATGTCTTAGTGCTTGTTCAATTAAATTCAAGTTAAACTGTGCAAGGAAGTCTTTTCTCAGTTTGAATCTGGTCTTGTAAAATTAGTTCTGGTCCAGTAAAACTTTTGAGATACAAGTCCTGTGGTCTTGTGGATTTTCTTCCCCAAATTCAGCCCTGTAGAGGTAGGCTCTAGGAGTGAAATTGTCTTGAAATTAGGACTGGGCGACTAGTGCTACTATGTCAAAGTCACGACTATTATTGCTATGTCCAGTCGCGACTACCACTTTTTAACTAACCGATTAACCCTGCCACTACTGAAAAAATAGTGCTGGAAGTCACAACTAATTGAAGTGCGACTAGTCGGTAGTGAATTACACTAGTTGCCGAGGCCTAATTGTCATTGTCTGCTATGATATATTGTTGCATCAAAAGAGTTGCTCACTGCAATGGCATCCATTGCAATGCATACATGTACTTCACATTTCAGCCTGAATTAGTCATCTTGCGCCTGCGGCGATTCACAATCTTTGGTTTTGAAAATAGTCACAACTAGCGAAAGTACTGAAAAAATAGTAGCGACTCGTGTTGAAGTCATGAAACTATTTGAAGCACCACTAGTCGGGTAGTGAATTTCACTAGTCGCCCTAATCACCCTAGTGGTGAACATGCATCCAGTCCTCAATTGGAAGGCATTATGCAAATTGAGCCAAAGTTCTATTGATTCATAAAAGCAAGTTAGAATTACACAGAAGTGATGTACATACTTTTTCTAGATAATGCTCTTTCACAAAAAGATCTGTGTGGAAAATAGAAACAAAATAGTAGGTCAACGACAATACAATTATATGTTACCTTGGAGTAGGGGATTGGTCTGACGCTGAGCTCTCAAATGTATATGGAGACGTCAATCTTCTCTTCTGAGATGATCCTGCAGTAGGTGATGTCAGTTTACGCTTCAGATTTGATCGGCTCCTGATACCTAGCATCTATTAACAAAGAAAATGGGAGTCAGTCAGCTTGTCTTTACTTCATTTCAAGGTATAATAATTACATGCTTAGAGAAGGGTAATTAGTCAATTTCACCGAGTAACTTAAGTATTACGTGGGAGGACCACAGAGGAAGGAAATTGGCAATACAAACTAATCATGGTTCGGGGTTTGCCCGTAATTTCTTTTCAGTGACTGGCCAGTAGGACCCATCAGCTTTTGCAGTTGTCTATAAGTCGTAACAAACCTGAACTAGCCAGCCTGTAACTGATCCTTGGGTGTTTCAACTGGCATTTTTGTCCAGGGGACCACCGTTAAAGGTATTATACAGGATTGGTTGTGTAAAAAACAGTCTGGGCAGTGTAGCATTTATGTATTCAACCTATACATAAACGACAAACTGTAGAAGTTTGAGCTCGATTGCATTCTGGGTCACGAAAAAATAGTGAAAAGATGACCTTTGTGTTTATGTTTCAACAAATGATTAATTATCACGAGTGATAAACCCAACAAATTGTTTTACTATTTCTCAAAATATAGCATTTCAGACAGAAATATTTCAGGAACTTTTCTACATTCTTACTTATCATAACCTGTAAGTTTTTTGTAAATCTGTGAAAAATTTTTGTTTTTTCGTCTTACCAATTATGTAATGGTCCTTTAGGGAGAGAGCTGATGGTTACTTGATTAATTGTGCTAATCACCCAAGCTTATTTAAATAATTATATTTACTAGCAGGATGTTCGCACTTTACATGGCCCACCCCCTAGTTTTACAAAATTAAACTGAATATCATTGGGGTTTTTCCAAAAATTTTGAGAAAAACCTTTAGAAGTCCTATATAGCAATTAAATAATGAATAAACATTTTTTTTTAAATACTAAAAAAATCGTTAGATTTTTTCAACAAACCCTCTTGGTATTGATCCTGAAACCTGTCATTTACAGACATTTGAGGGACTCCAAAATATTAATGAGGCTTTGACACATTGAAATCAAAATGAACATACATTGATTAAATGACACATTGATTAATGACACATTGATTAAATGACACATTGATTAATGACACATTGATTAATGACACATTGATTAATGACACATTGATTAATGACACATTGATTAAATGACACATGATTAATGACACATTGATTAAATGACACATTGATTAATGACACATTATTAATGACACATTGATTAATGACACATTGATTAATGACACATTGATTAATGACACATTGATTAATGACACATTGATTAATCACATATTGAATTAATACACATTGATTAATACCAACACATTGATTATAATCACACATTGATTAATACACATTGATTAATCACTTTACATTTATTAATGCACACATTGATTAATGACACATTGATAATGACAATGATTAAACACATTGATTAAATTGTGATTTTCCAGGTGCACCCTAATTGTCTTTGATTTATTCCTTAGCCAATAACTAATTTGTATAATAAATGTGCGTACAAAGGCGCAAAACTCTTGCAATCATAACAGTGAACATGCACCAACGTCATTCCAGGATGTGAAAACGCATTGCATGTGTATTATTATTTCAATGAACACAGCTAATGTGTGGGGGAGCCCTTGAAAACTTGATGTAGGGTTTTTATTAGCGTACCAGTTACAATAGACTGTGCAAGTCTCGCGCTCATTTCGAACTTCCGGGACCATAGTGGTCCCAACCATAAGGAGTTTCACGTGGGCAAGATTTTGTTTCGTCAATTATTTTAGTTTAACATAGATTATGACTATGAAAATAAGCCTATGTTGTTGGGATTGTAATACTTAGTGATAATAAATATGAAAGTAAAATCAATCAACAATATAACGAAGAAAACCCGAGAATTAAACTTGACCTCAGCTTCCGGTTACTGCAAAAAATTAAGAATTTTGTGCTCACTTCCGATAACAAAACTTATGTAAACGCTTGTTTTGGATGCGCGATGATAATTGCCAGATGCTGTAATTGCAACGCCAGGCCTTTTCATTGCAGTCTATGGTTGTTGAGGCGTCAGTGTCCGCTATAAACTGCGCCAAGCGTTAATTTTACGCCGTGTGACCTTCGCAATCCGCAGTAAGGGGTTTCTAAAAAGTTAAGATCAAACAAGCATCCTTGTCCCAGAGTTTTAATTATGTTTAAATAAAAATTTTAACACATTATTTGTGTTTTTATTATAAGCTAAAGCTAATTTTATAAAAATTGTACTGAGTATTTTTGTTGTTCAGATTTTGTCATTAGATATAATTTAAAATACAGATTTGATTTCAGAAAAAAAAATGTTCTTCGTTTGACATGTTTTCTCGTTCCGATATATACCAAGTACCTCTGCTCAATACAAGTGTGCATGTACTTGGTCTGCCCCACAACCCGCTCGCAGCTGGGTCTCTGGTGGATGCCAAGGTGTAATTAGTGTACGTAGTTTCTGGCTGCAGGTTTACCATACCAAGAAGGCGGGGACAAGTTGAATTCAATGTGATTTCAAATAATACCCAGATTTATGGTCAAGGAAATATATTTCCTGAATGCCGAGCGGAAAACACCGCAGTGTTTGGTTAGCCTCGTTTCGTGGCTACCTCGGGTGCAAATCCCCGGTACAACGGGGAAGCTAATCGTACACACCAAATGTGTAACGAATCAATTTAGAACATTTAAAACATCATTGAGAAAATATTTTGAAGAAAAAAATGACAAAAACTTACCAGAGATTGGTAAAAAATGTACATGAACTGTGGACGCCGTTTTGAGGTTTTGAACCCAGCACCTAGCAACATCCTGAAGCCCAAACGCTTGCAGATGCAATGCATATGTTGAGCGCATTTTATTGATTTGCACCATCACAGGTTATTTATGAGGAACAATTTACAGATTGAGTGTGCATTCTGCCAATCCTACAAACAAGTAGCGCAACCTCCAGATTGCGCAAATCGGTTAAATACATCGACTGCGAGCACACACACAGATGAGTGCCACACCAACACAGCAGTTTGGTTCATGCTGATTGGTTGAGATTTAGGAAGTGCGGTTTACGGACAATTCGACCAGTCTTTGGTAAGTTTTTGTTTGTTTTTTCTGCAAAATATTTTCTCAATGATGTTTTTTTTAAGTGTTCTACATTATTCAATTTACAGTGAAGATCAAATCAGTGTTTTTAGAATGTGTGTAACGATTTTTGAAAGTGGTAAAAACTGTGCAAATCTGGTCACTAGTCTGACAACAATGGTAGAAATTGCACAAGTAATACTGGAATCCACCTTTTTTTGCTGAAATTTTTTCCCAGGTTGTCACTTATTGTTGCTTATTGTGGAGAGCACATCAAAACAAATCGTGCCAGCTTGTTGCTGTAATTTTATGAAAATCTTCGAGCAGACAATCACTCGATTGAACATCCTTGGTGCCATGTTTACTGATGCGCTTGATCACAAGCACTGGTTCCATTGCCTGAAACAGCAGCATTAGCAATCTAGTCTTTTTTGTGGCACTGCAGCATGCTGTTTTACTCGACGCTGCTTGCTGCTAGTTTGTGTTTCATGGTGGCGGTGCTGTGTGCAATGAATACACCTTGATTAAAGACTAATAACTAGAATAGTGAAGTCATACGGTTTGTCATCACACATAATGTGCATCACTCAGTAAACATTTTGGCTGAGTGACTGTCTGTCAGTGTCAGCTCAGAGATTTGTCATAAAATTACGCCAAAATAAGCTTGCACATTTTTGTTTGAATGTGCTCTCCTACAATTGAGCAATGGTAAGTGATAACTGGGGGGGGGGGGGTATCGTTGATGTGGGCCGGGCGTAGGGCCAAGCCAAGGCGGAGGGAGTCCAGAGCATACATTGTATGACATTGATTATTTATATTGGCACTGTTTTAGTGTTTATGCTTTTTTATATTTAACAGGGCTAGGCAGGGCCAGGCTAACAAACACTAACAATTTAACAACATTGCACACAGTTAACAAAAATTGTAAACTTACAATTACACTTCAGTTACACAGTCATCAATCTAGCCCCACTTCTGTGGCCAACGATCCATGAATCCTTAGCCACACGTTCGACCATCTTTTCTTCAGCGAAAAACAAACAAATTCAAGGCGCATTCCCCGCGGGCGGGTCGGCGATTTAAACCAGCCTGGTGTGTTCACCTAACTCTTAGCTTGCCTTGGGTGTTTTGGATATTGAAATAAATAACATTTTCAACAGTTATTTCAAATAATACCTTTTTAGCGCCACCGAATTACTTTTCTCCATCAACACTGTGTGCGGCCATTTTGGAATGACAAAAATAAATTCACGACGTCATCGGCCGATTCATGGATCGTTGGCCACAGAAGTGGGGCTATCAATCATCAATCATGACACTGCTGACACTGACATGACTGACACGGCCCAGTGACGGTGACACTACACTGCACAGTAAACATTAGTATTACACAACCTAGCCTCCTATCCTAATCCTAGTCCTAACTATAATTTAACACTAATATAATATTCTGTGATATTGATTAATCGTACTTCAATCATACTTGTTATTGTCCCGTCGGTCAACGAACCCGAGTTCGACCGTTGTGAGAGGGTCTGCACGTTTAATTATATTACTACTACTAGCCCAGTGGTGGCGGTTTGTGCAGTTTAAAGACAAGACAAGACTGAACAATAATGCCGATCGGCGATGTTCAGTTACACTTCTGAGATTCTTCTAGAAGAATCAAGGGTTCGACTATCGGAACAGTATTTTACTTCGTAACGTCAATTGTGTACTGCACTGGTCTGGACATGTCAATAATGTCATGACTGACTGTGCAGGTTGTACATTAATATCTGACCAGGTTTTGTTTTGCTACTTACCGTAACAACACTGTATCCCTTTCCGCTTCTGGAATTCACAGAGGAACAAGACGCTGCAACAAAACACACAAAATGTTGCTTTAAGACGGGAGAATGACGACCAAATTCAGGGTAAACACACTGCCCTAGCTCAGCGATTGTCTTTTCATGTTTGTCGAAGCTCGCGCCATCCAGCTAAAATTTGGCGCGATTGATTGCATTACTTTGCACATGTAGTTGGTGATCGTTAATTTTCACAACCTCGATCCCTAGTGATGTGTAACAGGGTCGGTCGATCCCACGTTGTACAAACATTTTAAATGGGAAAAACAAGGGGGTTAAGGACAGCCTCGTTCCCAGGGGTAATCGATCTTGGGCGCGCCATTTTGTCCAGCATGTCAGGGGCAGTTTTTGTTTTCATACCACACGCTGGCTAATGTGCACACAAGCTATGGGCGCTCCCTGGATCCCTTCACTGTAGACCCTTAGTAACTGTGTGGTACAAACAAATTGCTGCCAGGGGTTAGTGACGAGAGGTAGCGATACGGCGAGCTGCCCATAGTAGCGAGGCTGCGTTAACCCTCGCTGCTTGCTAAACGGTTTTTAAAGTTCCGAAACAAATTTTTAAAAACAACATAGGCTTATTTTTCCTCTTACTAAATTAGCTTTTCATAATTACCCGAAAACCACTTTTCTTAAAAGCGGGACCGCACCCGGCCGTGTCAAAGTCCGCTCGCCCTTTTTCCCCCGTCGGCTGCTGAGCGAACGCGTCCGTCCGTCGTCCGGCGCTAGCCGTCTACGCCTTCTAGATTGCATGCATTGAAACGGGAAAAAAAATGTAACCCGTCAAAAAGCGTTCTCAAATTTATGGTTATTATATCTTTCCTTAAAGGCCTAATTTCATACAGCTGCTTATAAGTAGAAAATATTGCGTGACAATGATCTGCTTAGCGAAAAATTGACGTTGCCTACCATGTAGTAGGCTTACGCGACATGTGATTTCGGTAAGGGTTGGGCCTATTTTAATGTAGCAACTATTATGTTAGCAGCTCTTTGAATTGGACTGGTACTTTGCCAAGGGCATGTGGGCTATGGATTAAAATAAATTCTTCCTAAGCTCCTGTAACTGCAGTAAAGTTTACAATGACATTTTACGTCATTGAGAAGTTCATTTAATAAAAATAACAAAATCATTTGAAAACAAAATCATTTGCTTTTCTTGCAATTGATAAAATAAGGGGGCATGAGAAGAAAGAAAAACAATTATAGAACTAGAAACAGTAAATTTGAGCAGAAAGTTAGTCGGAGTGACGGCCGGGCATTCAGGACATGCAAGCAGTGCCCATATAGCTCCCTTCTGGGGTTGGCTGCCCCGACCCCTCTTTGTCCTTTCCCGACCGTAACCAACTCCAAGTAGGGGAGGTGACATGGTACACAGTACCCCATACCATCAGCTGCCGCCAACAGCCACCATGTCCCGATAAGGAGCCGAGGTTCGAACCGGTCGTACCAGCTCTGGAATGCACGTTACCGAACAAACCAGTGGACCATCGCGTGTGCCACGGTCCCCGCTGGTAACAGAGCTCTTCAATTGAGCCACTTTAACATCAATGTGTTTGTAGATGCCGAGTGTACTAAACAATGCCAAATAATAAAAAGGGCACTCTCGAAGACTGGATTCAGGATTCGAACCTAGGTCAACGTGTCTGGCGGCCAACGTTTAAAAACGGACAACCTCAAAATGCAAACCTACCATTCACTCGTTTTTCACTATTTTACACTCGAAGTAAATTGAACCATCGGAAGATTAGCTGAATCTACACGGGAATCAATTCATTTTAATCCTCAAGTTGTCAAAAAAAACAACCAACCATTGAACATTTCATGTTTTGTTAGGGTGTTTAGACATACATGTTCGTATCGATTGCGATAGTCTACGGGGAGCTCGGGGTGGGGGAGGGGGCATCATAATGTCGTTACTAGTCGCGACTGACCCAGTATTTTACATAACACTTCGGCTATTTCACTGGAGGTTTGGTATACGGTTTAAAATCATCGAGCTTTCAGATTTACATTTTAAATCAGTTTTTGTTCTCTTCGGTTACCAAACTTGTACTTTGTCTTTAATTGATCTTTAAAACATGTTAATAAGGCGGTTTATATACGGCAAGAATCACTCAGTTCAATTAACCATTCACAGAAAAAAAATTCGTGCAACACTTATGATAGACTGAACATCTGAAGTCACACTTCAAGATTCGTGAATAATGCAAGATACCGACCTTGAGCGCCTGGCAGTATCCTGCCAGATGTACCTTTGACCTCGCATCCATTCACATGGACGGAGATTCGAAATAGACCTTTCTTTTGCAACGTCACAGCCCGAGTTTTTGCCAACCGATGTTGGAAAAATACAGAAAGCCATAAATGCAAATCAAAAAAAGATGGCCATAGTTTGCAGCAATGTTACACAAATATTCTAAAATATGTTTAGTTTGTTGGAAACAAATCAACCAATCTTAAGAAATATTTCAGCTCATGAATCTTTACAGAAAATGTTGAATTTGGACACAATTTTTTTTTTAACACGATTGAATGTTTTGCTAACATTCGGCCGGCCATGCCAACCGACCGGAGCACTTTGTTTATCAACAATGGAAAGGTCTATCGTGTACAAGCATTACGCACGCGCGCAGACGATCAAAAGCGGTAGGTGACCAACTACGTCACTTCGGGGAGAACCAATCATAACACAGACATGGAAAGCATACCTTACTGCCAGTAGTCACTGCATGTTTATCCAATGAAATCATTAGGCCTGTAAGTCCAGTGCCTGTCTTTATCCGTGTGGGACCACTCTACATTTATGATAACTTCTGTTATTTTCGGAGAGTAATACTTAAAGGAACATTACAGAATTGGTTTTTGCTAACAAAACAGTTGCTGGCAGTGTAAGCACTTTATGTAATCCACCATATACATAAACTGACAAACCTGTGGAAGTTTGAGATCGATCGCCCCTCTGGGTCACGAGAAAATAGTGAAAACCCGACTACACATTTGCAAGAAATCATATAGGTTCAACAGATGAATAAAATGCTCACTGAGCGATAAACTCCAACCGGAAAATTAGTTTATTCATTTCTCATCAAATATGGCATTTCAGACAGAAATATTTCAAGGGATGTTTTCTACGATCATCATCATTAGACCGGGTAAGTTTTATGTAAATCTGTGATCAAAAGTATATTTTACAATTACCAATTCTGTAATGTTCCTTTAAATCGTCACCTTAAATGGCCTATTAGGCTTTGTGAAACAACCTGACATAGCTTTTTACAGGGACTTGAGGTTTAAATTGTGATTTTAGTTTTAAAAAGAGGAATTTCTCTGGTTTTCATAATCGTGTTTTTAGCTTGTAAAACGTTAATTTTTGGTGGGTTATTTTTTCACAATGTTAGTGTTTGTGTCCATAATGGGTAACATCTAATAATGGTTTCACAATAATTATGATCGTTTATATAACACTTTGTATAGTACATTCTTATAAAATAATAATAATACATTTTGTCCAATACATTTCTTTTTACATGCAATTTAACTCAATTCTCCCATCAACACTCAAGCAAGCTACAAATTGTTCTCAATCAATTTGGATACTCAATTTGAATTCAATCAATAAAAATATTGTACAAGGTTTTGCCATCATTGTGTAATGTGCAGTTTGGTTTTTTGACAAAATTAAGTGCTACAAAGTGTGCATTACATAATGATCATTGCACTGCATTTAAATGTATACAACTGATGTTTAAAGGAACATTACAGAATTGGTAAGAAAACAAACTTGTAAAATATACTTTTTGATCACAGATTTACATTAAACTTACATGGTCTAATGATCATGATAGCAGAAAACATCCCTTGAAAAATTTCTGTCTGAAATGCCATATTTGATGAGAAATGAATTAACTAATTTTCCGATTGGAGTTTATCGCTCAGTGAGCGTTTTATTCATTTGTTGAACCTATATGATTTCTGGCAAATGTGTAATCGGTTTTCACTATTTTCTCGTGACCCAGATGGCCGATCGATCTCAAACTTCTACAGGTTTGTCAGTTTATGTATATGGTGGATTACATAAAGTGCTTACACTGCCAGCAACTGTTTTGTTAGCAAAAACCAATTCTGTAATGTTCCTTTAAATCCATACAACTGATGTTTAACTAAAAACAATAACAACTCATTCAATGAAAAATAACCAAACGCCAGTTATAACTCACAAATGTTATTTAAAATAAACTGGTAATCTAAAATAAACTCATTTTATACATCAAGTAGCAGCTCAAGTACAGATCCCCATATTGAGAAACATTCCGATTGTTTACATCTGAAATCCTCTCATTGTTCTTAAATCAAAAGTTTGTATCCGTTGAATTGATTGTCTTGCAAGGTAAACTTTTGGCAGAGTCAGTCACTCTATGCTGTATGCTCTGTAAAATGACAAAGCTATTTTAATAAAATGTCCACAGATTATTTTTAAACGAAAAAATGTTGTCTTCAAAATACAAATGATGGACCAAATATGAAATTACCTGAATTCTAAATAAAGAGTCAACTGTTTGCTTTGTTTTTTCATATTCTTCTTTCGTTCAACTTAAAGAAACCCAATTATGAGGACTCAAGTATAAACCAGTCTGGTCTCTTTTAACAAAAATATTTTAGAATTGTTAACATCATTGCAAAATGGAGGGAACAAAACAATTGTCTATCCGCAAAAACTCAGTTTTCAATTCACTTGCAACTACTCATTGCAGTTTTCTCACAAATAAAGATTTGCTGAAAGGCTGTATGAAAAGACAATTACTTTATAGTCGGTAAATAATAATTGAATAAATAATTGAAATCATACTGATAATTGGCACCTTTTTTATAAACTAGCTGAACAAATATCAATTTTTTTTAATGCAATGGGCGGAATTCAAACATATTATGGACTGTACCATTTCCGAAGAGGGTAGCTTCGTGAAACGGGACAATCCGCAAGAACACAAAACTTTGAAAATAAAAGTAAACACTGCAGCAAGATGTACAACCGTGTTCAGCTCTGCATTTTTGCAACTACTGTACATTAACCCTCCTACTGTCAGTGACTCTTGGCAACATTTTCCAGTGAGTTGACCAACCATTTGAAACCATTCGACTGCCAAGGTTGTGTACGGTGGCACAACTGTGCACAGAACTAACTGTGTACTGTGTACATGCATTCCCTCATGGTATCATATTGCAGGCTGGCATAGTTTATCTATCATTCAAAACCACAGTGAATGGTATTGAATGGTCAGACAGCAAGAGGGTTAAGATCACATCAATCAGACACATTGCCTCATGTACAGGTGACATGTTAAAGGGGCACTGTCGTCATGATCACAGCGAGTCTGTGGCCAGACATTCAGTTCTGAACTCTCACCCAGTTAGTGCACACGCGCGCGATTATGATGGTGCCCTTAAAACTGTTGTTTGTGGTGTGACGGTAGTAGCTGGGTGAGAGTTCATGTTTCCTTGTCCAGCCACAAGCAGACTATGATGACGATGACAGTGCCCCTTTAAAAAGGTATAACCTTGGTGCCAGGGCTAAACACTTTCTTCTTCATGGTAAAATTGAATCATTCATAACCTGTAGCTTAAATTAAAGTGATTGATACAACCACGATAACAATACCCCTGGTTAAGTCTGTACATTTTATCATAAACAAACCCATTCAAGATTCATTGTCCCCGCCCCCCCCCCCCCAAAAAAAAACCCAACCCAAAACCAAAAGAGCTTAATAGACCGATTGCACTCTCCAAGTCACGTGACGTATAGTGGGTGTTAACCATCATCAAACAAGGCGTCCACCATAGGAAAATGCTGTTGCTATAAAGTACATGATGATTGTTGCATCTGTTTATTGGTGCATCAGGGTTTTCTTTCTCGAAAATCTGTGAAGGATATTCCAGAGTTTGTACCAGAGACATTACCAGAGTGGCTGAATAGACCAGTAAGAACAGTTCCAGCAAGTCTTGGAAATTCTACGATAGGAAATTTTCACGATAAGATGCTCACACGGACAATCCAATCACACACTTTCAAAGACAAGGATGTCGCAATTTTGAAGCTGAAATCATCCAAAAGAAAGGGCTGTCAAATATTCTGTGATTTTTTTTGTCTATTCAAAATTCCACAAGGCTAAATGTTCACTTTTCCAATGCTCTTTACTTTTGTTACAGTGATTTACATTTCAAGCGAAAGACCGGGTGGCTACATCGGCGTCCGATGCCGAGAGTGAATAACTCAAAATAAATCTCTTTTGTAGTAGAAAACTGCTAATTTATGAAACAGTAATGTGATTTAAATCAATGTCACAACATACAACTTCTATAAAAGGACTTAGTAACACCGTGTTACTTTTTACAAAAATAAAGCCGAATGTAGATGTACTCGCTCTGTCACAACAAATTTTTGTCACGTCTTTGCCATCCGCTGAGATGGCGTAGTACCCACTATTAGTCACGTGATGACATGTAAACATTGGTCATGCAATCGGTCTATTTGATTGCTGTCTAATGATTTTACATTATTTACATGTAAATCACATTGGTTTTTTCTTGGTATGAAGTTATTCAACCTCAGTCTCACACTAGTTCCACCTCTAATGTTCAGGATTTAAGAGACAGTGTGTAACATCATCGTCGTCAAAGTCTAGCTGTTCTTCATTGTTCTAAGAAAACAACAAACAAACAAATCATTATTGTACATCAAAGAACTCACAATGGGTTGTGCACATTGGAATGTTTCCTTCAGAAATGTCTTCTTACAAAACCTCCTGTTAGTTAGCAACATCCACCAGAGCCTACTTTGGGCACATACCTGCCTCTGATGTTCAAACAGGGCCCAATTTCATGGCTCTGCTCACCCCCGAATTCTGCACTCGCAATCACCGTTCTTGGCTAATAGGGCAAGAGCAAAATTTCTGTGCCAACTGTGTAAGCTTTCAAAACTAACTTGAAAACTCACTTGTTTAGTCTAAGCTCTAAGTACCGTCACTAGCAGAGTCACTTTTCTATGCGCCAGGAGTGTCTTTCTGACAGATATGGTGCACTACAAATGTCCATTATTATTATTATTAAGCGAAGAATGACTAGTAACATGGAGTACGCACGCACACAAGCAAAACTTCCCTGTTAACCCATGAAATTTGCTTTATGTAAGTGCGGAATTCCCTGCTTCCGTAAGCGCTTATTCTTTGCTTGCTGTAAGCAGAGCCATGAAATTGGACCCTGTTGTTGTGTAAGCGTAAGCTTCCGTAAGCGCTTATTCTTTGCTTGCTGTAAGCAGAGCCATGAAATTGGACCCTGTTGTTGTGCAAGCGCAAGCTTCCGTAAGCGCTTATTCTTTGCTTGCTGTAAGCAGAGCCATGAAATTGGACCCTGTTGTTGTGTACGCGTAAGCTTCCGTAAGCGCTTATTCTTTGCTTGCTGTAAGCAGAGCCATGAAATTGGACCCTGTTGTTGTGTACGCGTAAGCTTCCGTAAGCGCTTATTCTTTGCTTGCTGTAAGCAGAGCCATGAAATTGGACCCTGTTGTTGTGTACGCGTAAGCTTCCGTAAGCGCTTATTCTTTGCTTGCTGTAAGCAGAGCCATGAAATTGGACCCTGTTGTTGTGTACACGTAAGCTTCCGTAAGCGCTTATTCTTTGCTTGCTGTAAGCAGAGCCATGAAATTGGACCCTGTTGTTGTGTAAGCGTAAGCTTCCATAAGCGCTTATTCTCTGCTTGCTGTAAGCAGAGCCATGAAATTGGACCCTGTTGTTGTGTAAGCGTAAGCTTCCTTAAGCGCTTATTCTTTGCTTGCTGTAAGCAGAGCCATGAAATTGGACCCTGTTGTTGTGTTGCTAAGAATAATGAATACTATGACTAGTATTTTTTTTGGGGGGGGGTGTTTGGAATTCATATAATCATCCAACGACCACTTTTGTTTCGTCTGCAGTTTGTTTATGTGCTTGATTGTTTAAAGGCCCTGTACACTATTGGTAAGATCGAAAAACACAATGTTCACAGATTCACACATAACTTACATGATTTAAAGTAAGTAATGGTAGAAAGGGTTCCTTAAAATATTTCTGCCTAAAATGCTATCGTTTCTGAGAAACGAGTAAAACAATAGTAATTATCGCACACGATAATTTGAAAAAACAGAAAACACATAAGATCTCTTTTCACTATTTTCTCGTGACCTTGATGACCAATTGAGCTCAAACTTTCACAGGTTTGTTTGTTCATGCATATGTTTAATCTCACAAAATGTGGACACTGATTTTGAGCTGTTACCAAAAGTGTACAATACCTTTAAAACACACCTTTATTTGTTGGTACCATTTGTCATTCTTGACGACTTAGGAGCACGTTTCGCCAGCGAGAAAACATGGATGTTGAAATGATCTGCCAACTCGGACACCTTACAAAGAAAAAAGAAATGTTATAGCAGAAAAGATCACCAAGTGGCAGTTATAGAAGCATTTACATAGTCTTTCTTTTAGATGACGAATTTAAATCAGTAGTAACAAATGAAGTTATTGATGTTTAAATGGCGTCTCGTGGCCTAACAGATAAGAACACCGGACTTAAGCTCTGGTGTTTCTGTTCAGCAGAGTGTGGATTCGAGTTCCGGTCGTGACACTTGTGTCCTTAAGCAAGACACTTAACCATTATTGCTGCGTCCTTCGGATGGGACGTTAAGCTGTAGGTCCCGTGTGTTGTGTAATGCACGTAAAAGAACCCAGTGCACTTATCGTAAAGAGAAGGGGTTCGCCCCGGTGTTCCTGGTTTGATTGGCAGCATATTGCGCCACAGCACCTTGTAAACCATTACATGGTGCTATGTAAAAGAAAAAGGTCTCATACTTCAAAAACGTAGCTCCACATACCTTCCAGGATAAATACTGCAGTGCTTAGAAACAAAGTATTGAGCGCGGTATAAACGTAAAGTATTATTATAATTAAATGCAAACTAAATGTCTTCAAGACTGGTTCAGATTAAGCCTGTGCCGGTTGCACTGTTAACCAATCCATTGTCCGATTACACTTTCACATTTTGGATAATCTTCAAAAACTTTACTCAAAAGTGACGAGAAGCGCCGACGACATTTCAAACGAAAAGATTATTGTACAGTATTTTTTTTTGCAGGGTGATTGCTCAAGTCAAACTGTTTTTGATAAAGATGCAATTTTTTTTTATCACACGCACGGTCGTGTAAATGATTTGTCTTCTTTACTCTAAGAGGGGATTCAACAGACAAATTTGAACTTACCACATTAACTCCAAAGTGAACATGTGTCAAGACAACCAGAGCAGTAAGCATATATAACAGCTTCACTTCCATTTCACCAATGCTAAAACCCACACTGACTACTGCTGCTCCAACTACAGGTACCAACAGCCAGTTCAATGTCTCTGCTTTGGTGTCTGTCATTTGACTAATGATCAGCCGACACTATACAGAAACATAACAACATATTGTTACTCAAGCAGGTTGGGGGGGTGGGGTGATGGTACAATGGAGGACTTTTGGGCACTGGGTGGCAGCAGACTTACCAGGTAAATCCATTGTTCTCGGCAATGTGCGCATGCTTAGAACTATGCCAGCAATGGACTTTTACCTAGGCCCAATTTCATAGAGCTGCTTAAGCAGAAAATATTGCTTAACAATTGCCTGCTAAGCAGAAATGAGCAGGATACAAGTCACAAATTGTACATATGATGAGGTAGTTTGGCTGTTAACCTTACTCTGGTAAGCATGATTTTGTTGTGCTTAGCTACTTTTTGTGCTTAAGCAGCTCTATGAAATTGGGCCCAGGTGTGTCTGCTGCCATCTTGTGTTTAAAAGTCTCCCCTTACAAGAGCTGTATTTCGCTCGGCCCCAGCGGCCTATCCAGGACTGCTGGGATGGGCTAATCAGCTTGCACAGATTCTTGTTCAGGAAGTACGTCATGCGTGCAGTGCTTGCAGTGTGAGTGTGATGCATGATGGGACTGAGCATTAACGTTAACGATACGCATATGAAGAACTAGCGTGCATCTGCTCAACGCCTTTCACGGCGACCCGTTCAACACGGGAAATTCCCTTCAAATTCACACACTCGGGAGACGTTTTCCTCAGTTTTAGAAAAGTGCTTTTATTAAACTTACAAAGTCGCTCGGCATCGTATAGTATATATATTCCTCTTTCGAAACAATACATTTTTTATTTAATTAAAAGCCAGCAAAGAGGGGCACTTTTTGATTGAAAAATGTGCATTTTGGCTAAAATAATCTGTTTCCTATGGAGGTCACACCACATTTTGTCATTTTTTGCGGGGATTGTCCCACTAAACTGAATGGCAATCTCGCTAGCAAGCTCGCACCACTAGAAGTCGCACGGTTCATGAAACTAGATAAAATAAGCTTTCCATCCATGTAACATGTTTTGTGATTGGTGGACTGGAAAAAGGGGCACTTTTTGTGTCAAATCACGAAGTCCGTTTGGGAAAGCTTGACCTCCATAGTCTGGACTACGAGCCATATGGCTAATCGGTTATGTGGCCGGAAGCTAGACCTTATCAAACCGCGCGAAACAGCGTTCAATCGGAAGCAGACTACGTCGTTTGGCAAAGCTTTTTGTTGTTTTAATTCATCATTCTTTATGCCCCAACAATAATTTTATATCTAAAAAGCATTTTGATTCAACAATGTAGCGGTTTTAATGTCCGAAAGTCTATTTGAATCGTGTAATTTTGTGTTTTTCTTCGACTCGAACATCACTCGATGTGGCTGGATCACTGCATTTAGTTAATAGGGGTGTTTTTTGCAGAATATGTGGTGGGCATGCAAAAAATGCTAATACTTCGTTAAAAAAATTGCAAAAAAAATAGGACTACTGAACATTATCACTCACCACATCAGTAAAAGGGTCTCATGTCTTTTTTTTTGTTAAATGATGTACAGAAATATCTTGACGAATCAAGTTTGTGTGCAACATGAAGTTTCAATTGTCATCATATAAACTATGTTTAATATTTCTTTATAATGTTTGTAATCTACTCTACATTTTATGCGACTTAATTGATTTCAATGAAATTGATTTGTTACTCCCAATTACTGCAAGGTTTTTGTTTTAAACACCTCTTGCTTCCTGCCACCTACCACCCATCGTACCAAGTGTACTTTTGTACCCTATAGTGTAAATGAATGATCCCATTTCTGGCTGTGCACTCAAGCCTTACAACAGTCGGCTCACACAGTGCGAGGGATTATCTGCCCAAAACGGGGCCGAAGTTCTTCATATGTTTGCCCATCCCAGCGCCTTTGGTTTTAAGGCAAGGCGCTGGGGACGAGCAAAGAACTGTATGTGAGACTTTTAGGACGCTAGGTGGCAGCAGACTTACCAGATAAATCCATTGTTCTCGGCAATGTGTGCATGCTTAGAACTACCTAAACAATGGATTTTTACCTCGTGTGTCTGCTGCCATCTAGTGTTCAAAAGTCTTCCCCTACAAGTACTGCATGTGAGCACTGAATAACAACAGTGGGTTTTACTTACACAGATATTGGACATTACGATACCAACAGTCAAGCAATATAGTCTTGGTTCTCTCTGCAAGATATCACAGGGTGACAGCGCTGCCCATAGACTCAATGTCATCAACAAAATGGTAGGGGAAATCGCCGGCTCAAGGGCTGGGTATAAAGATCGATTCTTCCCAGTGCCATCTCGGTAGGATCTTGAAATAAAGCAGCGACAAACACATCATTTTAATCGAAATGCTTAGCATCTATAAACCATCTCACAACCTTCGATCTGGAAATAAATATCTTCTTCAAGAAGTAAAATCTGATCGCACCCTGGGGGGACAGATCATTCTCCGTTGCAGTACCACATCTCTGGAATCAGCTCCACCTCTTCACATTAAAACCTCAGATACTATTCACTCATTCAACAAGTCTCTGAAAACACACCTCATGTCAAAAAGCATCAAGTTCTTCTTAACTGAATTTTTCTTTGGTTTGTTTCCCTTTTGTTTTTAGCACCTTTGGTGGATATGTGCGCTTTATAAGACTTCATTCTTCTTCTTCTTATTTATCATTAATATCATTGTTATGCAGCTGGTGTTTATTGTACCACCAGTACTAATGTACAAATCTGAAATGGTCAAACTCAACTTGACAACAAAGTTTTAGCCTGGATTTGGTAAGAGGGTGTCCAAACTTGCTGGAAATTTAAAAACTTGGTGTCCAAGTTGTCCACTTGCAATACATTTAAATGTAAATGACAGATAAAACAGGGTGTCCAAATTTAAAACAGGGTGTCCAAAAGACACCCATGCTATTGTATTACTTACTTGTAGATATTCCAGATTGTGGTTGGTATAGACATTACTATAGATCCACCTGCAATGAAAGATCATAATGCATTGTTCAAGAAGTTTTTAGTTAAAGGCACTGGACACTATTGGTAATTACTCAAAATAATTGTTAGCATAAAATCTTACTTGGTAACGAGCAATGGACAGCTGTTGATAGTATAAAACATTGTGAGAAACGGCTCCCTCTGAAGTAACGTAGTTTTTGAGAAAGAAGTAATTGCTCAGTAAAATATTTGAATTGATTTCGAGACCTCACGCGTGAGGTCTCGAATCAAACATCTGAAAGCACACAACTTTGTGTGACAAGGGTGTTTTTTCTTCCATTATTATCTCGCAACTTCGACGACCAATTGAGTTCAAATTTTCACAGGTTTGTTATTTTGTGCGTATGTTGAGATACACCAAGTGAGAAGACTGGTCTTTGACAATTACCAAAGGTGTCCAGTGTCTTTAATTTATCGTCAGTTTCAGACGATCTAGTCTATAAATCTAACAGCTCTTTAAACAGATTAAACGTACTCATAATCATGTCATACTTGGACTAGAGGGAAAAAGTGTATTGGATGCAACTTGAACACACAATGGCTGAATGAAACAGAAATACAATACAATTACATGTATGGACCATGTTACATTTGTTTACAGAGAGGTGACCTGTACATTATAATGCTATTCCTGACGGGCAAGATGCTACACAGGCTCAATGGGAAAATTTATATTTTGTGTCATAATTTTCACATAAATTCAAAATTTACAAAAGCAACAGCTGTACAGCTTTTGAGATGTCCCCCCTTTCTTCATATCAAAAGTTGAGGAAAATCAGACAGTGTGATCTCCATAAAACATAAGGTTTGTTGTATTCTTCCATTTGAGCTGTGTACAAATGTGCCCGCCGGAAGTCCAGGCTCTGTGGCTCTTTTGTAAACATGTGATGTCACAGGTCACATCGTCTATACTTGTGCAGTCTCAAGTCCAGACGAAACAAAACAAATATGTAGTCAGCTTTCAAGGGTTGGGGATGGCTTAGGGTAGTTGCAAACTCACCTAATACAGTCACTATGAAGAGGTACCTGAACTCAAAACCAAAGGCAAATGTTCCTTTCCAGACCTCATATCCTAAGATTGATGTTAATATATACAACACGGCCAGAGTCTAGAGGGAAGAAAAACACACCAATAAGATATACATCAATACCAAGCCTTAAATAAACACATACATGTGCTACAGCAGAAGTGGTTTGTTGTATGTAGACTCAGTGTTCTTCCTTAGAATTGAAAGTCAAAAGTGTGTCCAACCACACCAGGGTCCAACTTCATAGAGCTGATTAAGCAGAAAATAATTGCCTAATAATTTTCTGCTAAGCAGAAATGAGCAGATACCAATCACAAATGGTTCATGTGACATTATACATTTGTTGCCTGCGGTGACATGGTCCATGGTGTTTTGTACACCCTCGGGGGCAAATGGCACCCGAGGGTGCCATTTGCGGGTGCCATTTTCCCCCGAGGGTGTACAAAACCCACGAACCATGTCACAGCAGGCAACATTTGTTTTGTTATACCTCTGTCTTGAATTCTTAGTAATATTTTCCTCATCTGAAGGACTCCAATTTCATCGAAACAATGATAATCTTGATCCTTTGCTGCACAGAAAGTTGTACGACGAGCGCGCGCGTGAGATGAGAGTGGTACATGGATATTTGTTGTCTGCTCACGTGATCGTTCTGCGCCAATGAAAATACAGCATTCAAGACAGAGGTATAACAAAACAATTTGGCTGGTAACCTTATTCTGGTAAGCATAATTTTGTTGTGCTTAGCTACTTTTCATACTTAAGCAAATTTATGAAATTGGGCGCAGTTTGCTAATTTATTGCTTGCCATTGCCACATGTAAACCACTGATTGTTTTTATTACTTCAGATTACAAGTTCCATGCATATGACTATAATCAAAGGAAAGATGGCCAGGATTTTCTCTTCGGTTTCAACAAAACAAGTTGGGAAAAGCCAGGAAAAGCCACTGAAAACTCCTGAGCTGGGAGAATTCTTGTTTTAAATATCTGCTTTATTTGAGGCATTACTTTGTTTTCAGTATATTAGTCTAGTCAATCTGTGGTTTGACCTAGACAAAATTGCAACAGAAATGATTTTTTTTGCAACAGTCTTTTCGAACTCTCCAAAACAACATATCAAAAAAGTAGAAAAAAGTAAGCAGGGGAAATATGCATAATTTGCATAAATAAAAAATTGCCGTTTTCGCTTCTATTTTCACTAATGTTTGTATGCATATGCCCTGATAGTAGAAGAATTTATCTAATTTTCACATCAAATTTTCAATGCAAAAGTCTTCTGAAACCCTTCAAAACAAAGTAGAAAAAAAGTAGAAAAAAGGAAGTACAGGAAATATGCATAATTTGCATAAATTAAAATTTTCCGTTTGCACCTCTATTTTCACTTATGTATGTGTGCACACGCCCTGATAGTTGTAGAATTGATATCATTGTCACCTAAAATTTATATGCAAATGTCTTTTGAAACCAGGAAACCCTCCCAAACAAAGTATCACAAATATTCAAAGTATCAAATTTGTTTAATTAAAGTTACGTGCGTATTATGCACTAACAAGAAATGCAATATTGACTGCTCCTTTAAATAATGTTTGACGCCTTAGACTGGGCACCACTGGGTCAGAAGATGTTAGGGAGATTCCAAACTTCACAAAATTATTATCTCTAGCCCGGTCACGGGGTTTCCAGTATTTTTTAATTGATTTTATTTAATTAGGATTACGTGCATATCACAATGCAGTATAAATTAATGAAATATTTGACTGCCCCTTTAAGTTATGTTTGACGCCTTGGACCAGGCACCGCTGGGTCAGAAGATGTTAGGGAGGTTCCAAACTTTACAAAATTATTGCAAATTATGCATATTTCCCCTGCTTACTTTTTTGCTATTTTTTTTATATGTTGTTTCGGAGGGTTTTAAGAGACTGTTGCAAAAAAAATCATTTCTGTTGCAATTTTGTCTAGGTCAAGCCATTTTTTTGCTTAGATTGACTAGACTATATCCTTGATAGTCAGTCAATATTTAGAAATAAAAATTTGGGATGGGTGGGTCGTTCTGAATGGTCCCTAATACTGATCAATACTTACCAACTGGCTGACATCATAGACCCATGGTAGAAACATGACTCCAGTCAAATACTTCTCCCAATGAGATATATAGAATGTAGCCATGACGACGCACACTAACAAATATAACACCCACACATTAGCACCAAAGTCATCTCCGCTCCGTCCAAATACAGAGAAGACACCCAAAGGAAGAAGGCATGCTATAATGCTGTCACTGCCATGATCAAATAGCTCCCCTAATGGAGTACTAGAATTAGTACGTCTTGCCTGTTTGCCATCTATGCCGTCTGTAGAATACACATCAAAACAAATATTATAAAATCATGTCAACAAACTCATGCTATGACCCCTAAGGTAGACTTAAAGATAAGGCTAAGGTCAAGATTGGACTTACATGTAAATATGAGGGTCAAAATTAGCCTTAAAGGTCAAGATTGGACTTCAAGGTGAGGCTAAGGTCAAGATTGGACTTCAAGGTGAGGCTAAGGTCAAGATTGGACTTCAAGGAGAGGCTAAGGTCAAGATTGGACTTCAAGGTGAGGCTAAGGTCAAGATTGGACTTCAAGGTGAGGCTAAGGTCAAGATTGGACTTCAAGGTGAGGCTAAGGTCAAGATTGGACTTCAAGGTGAGGCTAAGGTCAAGATTGGACTTCAAGGTGAGGCTAAGGTCAAGATTGGACTTCAAGGTGAGGCTAAGGTCAAGATTGGACTTCAAGGTGAGGCTAAGGTCAAGATTGGACTTCAAGGTGAGGCTAAGGTCAAGATTGGACTTCAAGGTGAGGCTAAGGTCAAGATTGGACTTCAAGGTGAGGCTAAGGTCAAGATTGGACTTCAAGGTGAGGCTAAGGTCAAGATTGGACTTCAAGGTGAGGCTAAGGTCAAGATTGGACTTCAAGGTGAGGCTAAGGTCAAGATTGGATTTCAAGGTGAGGCTAAGGTCAAGATTGGACTTCAAGGTACAAGGCCAAGGTAAACATAACACTTGAAGGTTTGTGTCTGATACTTCAAAGTCTGATGAGTAAATCCTGTGATTAAAAAAACTATGTATCAAAAAGCCATCAACAGGTTAGACCAGGTGTGCGTGAAAAACTAGATGTTCTCTTGAGATCTAAATACACACTCATTGTAATCATGGAGGGTTTTTTAATCCATGCTGTAAAGTACAGTAGGATGTGGTACAGGAAATCCACTTCATCTAACTTACAAGAAAAGACATACGTGTAATGTTGTGGATATACATCCAAGTAACTGCTGGTATGGGATGTGGTTTTGAAATGGGTACACACACAATGTTAAAGGCAGGATATACCTTTGGTAAATTTGTCAAAGACTATTATCCTCACTTGGTGTATCCCAACATATGCAGGGCTCGAATTCGACACTGGACCACAGGCCCGAGGCCAGTGATTTTAGCATTGGGCCAGTAAGCTCATGACCGGACAAGTCCGGCGGTCTTGTGTTTTCAATTCAATAACAATTCATGTACATGTACCTCACTCTATAATGACTTGAACAGAAACAAATTATGTTCAAATGTTGACTTTGAGTAATGATTTGAAATATACTTAATACTAAAGACAATCGAGGTCAATTTTCTCATAATATGTCTTAGTGCTTGTTCAATTAAATGCAAGTTAAACTGTGCAAGGAAGTCTTTTCTCAGTTTGAATCTGGTCTTGTAAAATTATTTCTGGTCCAGTAAACATTTTGAGATACAAGTCCTGTGGTCTTGTGGATTTTTCCCCCAAATTCGAGCCCTGATATGGGCTCAATTGGTCATTGAGGTTGCAAGCAAATAATGAAAGAAGAATCACCCTTGTTGCATAGAATTGTGTGCTTTCAAATGCCTTAGAGAGACTTCAAGCGTGAAGCCTTTCTCCGATTCAAATATTTCAGTGACAAATTACCTCTTTCTCAAAAACTACATTATATTTCAGAGGGAGTCGTTTCTCACAAGTGAGGACACTGGTCTTTGACAATTACCAAAAGTGCATCCTGCCTTGAAATCCAAGTTATACCCTTAAAGGAACATTACAGAATTGGTAAGAAAAAAACTTGTAAAATATACTTTTTGATCACAGATTTACATAAAACTTACACAGTCTAATGATGATGGTAGTAGAAAACATCCCTCGAAATATTTCTGTCTGAAATGCCATACTTGATGAGAAATGAATAAACTAATTTTCCGATTGGAGTTTATCACTCAGTGAGCGTTTTATACATTTGTTGAATCTATATGATTTCATGCAAATGTGTAATCGGTTTTTCACTATTTTCTCGTGACCCAGATGGCCGATCGATCTCAAACTTCTACAGGTTTGTCAGTTTATGTATATGGTGGATTACATAAAGTGCTTACACTGTCAGCAACTGTTTTGTTAGCAAAAACCAATTCTGTAATGTTCCTTTAAATAGTCCTTTAACAAAATTAGACTTAAACCTACCTAGAGTGTGTGCCACAAACAGTCCAATACCTAGCAGTAGGAACAAAAGATTAGGGATGGTTGCATGTTGTGGATGAAGCCGGCTTGAGGCTGTGTATGACCAGTCTACAATGGACAATATGATGAAGCTCATGACTAAGATTAGAAAACCCGAAAAGGTCAACAGGTTAGGTGCTACCCACTCAGGAAAGATCTGTGTAGTCAAAACAAATTAATATTAGAAAATAATTTCACAAGTAATAAACCACAAAGGAGACTGACGGGTAAATTTTTATTCATAAATACCTCGGAGAGTTTATCCATTCTGATTGGTGGAGAGCGTGTCACGTGGCCGGTTATAAACGGATGATGACGCACGGCTAGAAGTGTTTAAACACACCTGTGGCGCGCAAGGTTTTACGCAGGCGCTAATTTACGCGAAACGCAATCAACACATACTGGTATTCAATCTAAAAACATGTTAGTGTTATGACGCGCGCATACGCACAACTGTTGAGCGTGGCATGTATATCCTTCACGAAACAGGGCTCGAGGACGTGACAGGAAATGAAAGTTAACAGAAAAGTTGAGATTTTCCAACAATATTACGCTTTTTAACAAAAAAGGCATATATGAATGGGAATAAAAGAGTAGTGACTTGGTCTTAACCGGCCGTTTAAAACCTTGCAGGGTCGTGGCCGTGTGATAAAAGACCTCGCCTTCGGCTCGGTCCTTTATCACACGGCCACGACCCTGCCGGTTTTAAACGGCCGGTTAAGACTGCATCGCTACCCTTTTATTCCCTTAATAATTTTGGGTTGAACAAAGAAAATTAATTTGAGCGAGAATTGAACCAACGACCTCTGGATTAACGTGCTGGCGCTCTACCAACTGAGCTGGCTAGTCTTATGTTTCAATATCTTGGGGTGCCAGTCAGAAGCCATTCAACCGTTAACCTGGGATCACACCCGAGTTTATGATACAACTTGTGAAGCAGCAGCCAGGGAATGTGACTTTTTCATTTCAAATAATATAACTTTAAATTTATCGTTATTTTGGCTTTACGTCCCATCCGAAGGACGCAGTAATAACATGAATAATGGTTAAGTTTCTTGCTTTAAAAGGACACAAGTGTCACGTTTGGGACTCGAACCCACACTCTGCTGAACAGAAACACCAGAGCTTGAGTCTGGTGCTCTTATCCGCTCGGCCATTCAACCACTCCGGTAAGGTCTCTGGTACAAACTTTGGAATATTCTTCACAGATTTCGAGAGAGAAAACGAATAAACAAATGCAACAATCACCATGTACTTTATAGCAACAGCATTTTCGTATGGAGGACGCCTTGTTTGTTGATGTTTGATACCCACTATAGGTCTTGTGACTTGGAGAGCGCAATCGGTCTATCAGAAACAGGTAAGCACCATGCACAAAGTCAACTGTAACTTTAAGCACTATGTGTCTTCTTTTTACCTTACAGTAAGGCTGCTATTGAGTTTGAGATGTTGTGTTCAGCAATGGAGTCAATTGATATATACAGGCCAGTTTGGTCAATAATGGAATGACTGTACATGTATATGAAATTAAAGTAGCAGGGCTCGAATTTGGGGGAAAAATCCACAAGACCACAGGACTTGTATCTCAAAATGTTTACTGGACCAGAAACAATTTTACAAGACCAGATTCAAACTGAGAAAAGACTTCCTTGCACAGTTTAACTTGCATTTAATCGAACAAGCACTAAGACATATAAGAGAAGATTTACCTCATTTACCTCTTTAAGGGTATTAAGTATATTTCAAATCATTACTCAAAGTCAACATTTGAACATAGTTTGTTTCTGTTTAAGATATTATAGAGTGAGATACATGAATTGTTATTGAATTGAAAACACAAGACCACCGGACTTGTCCGGTCATGAGTTTACTAGCCCAAAGCTAAAATTACTGGCCTCGGGCCTGCCGGCCAGTGTCAAATTCGAGCCCTGAGTAGTGCATCATTTCATAGCAAGTCTAGTTTGCATGTACTTGCTCACTTGAAAATGACAATGGAAGAAAACACTGAAAACTGAATTCCCTTAATTATAGATCAGGGCTCGAATTTGACACTGGACCGCAGGCCCGAGGCCAGTGATTTTAGTACTGGGCCAGTAAACTCATGACCGAACAAGTCCGGCGGTCTTGTGTTTTCAATTCAATAACAATTTATGTAACTCACTCTATAATATCTTGGGAACAGAAACAAATTATGTTCAAATGTTGACTTTGAGTAATGATTAGAAATATAGTAAGGCCTAATACCCTAAAAGACAAATAGGTAAATCTTCTCTTATATGTCTTAGTGCTTGTTCAATTAAATGCAAGTTAAACTGTGCAAGGAAGTCTTTTTCTCAGTTTGAATCTGGTCTTGTAAAATTATTTCTGGTCCAGTAAACATTTTGAGATACAAGTCCTGTGGTCTTGTGGATTCCCCCCCCCCCCCAATTTCGAGCCCTGTAGATCCCTGCAAAATTAGTTTAATTTGGACCTGGTCTAAGTCATATTTACCTGAACAACAGAGTTCCAAAACGGATGCATAATGTAGATGGATACTGGTGAGGTATCAATTGCGCTGTACTATAACCAAAACAAAGCAATTCATTGTTTGTTAAAAAGCATTATACAAGATTGGCTTATTATATCAAAATAATAAACTTACAGGGGAACTGTTGTTGTGATCATAGTCTGCTTGTGGCTGGACACTGACGCATGAACTCTCACCCAGTTAATACACACACGCCCGTTGATTCTCACATCACAAACAACAATTTTAAAGGGCGCTGCCATTCTTATCGCGCGTGCCTGTGCAGTAAGTGTGTGGGAGTTCAGAATTTAATGTCTGGCTGCAGACTCGCTGAAATCACAATGACAGTGCCCTTAGCTTAAAGGAACATTACAGAATTGGTAAGAAAAAAACTTGTAAAATATACTTTTTGATCACAGATCACTTAGAAAGTGGCAGTTAGGTGGAAATTTTAGGCCTCGTAATACTACTAAGTTGTAGTGCCAGTACAAGTACTAAAAAGTAGTACCTACATTAGACCCAGTTACTGGGGCGCTGAACTCCTTTTTCAAAAATTTTGACGTTTATCGGTCGTACTAGCGCCCCAGCAACTTATTTTGCGTAACTACATCAATGCGATCACGCTCTCAGCAGGATCCCGGATGCCCTGCCTCAACCGTGAAACCACGCGGTTGAGGCAGGGCACCTGTCAAATTTTAGACGGGCGCCCTGCCTCAACTGTGACAACAACGCGGTTAAGGGAGGTAGGGCATCCGTCTAATTGATGGGTACCCTACCTCCCTCCACCGCGTTGTCGTCACAGTTGAGGCAGGGCACCCGTCTAAAATTTGACAGTTGCCCTTCCTCAACCGAGTGGTTTCACGGTTAAGGCAGGGCACCTGGTAAAATGAAGATTTATGTAGTTACGTACAATAAGTTCCTGGGGCGCTAGTACGACCGATAAACGTCAACATTTTCAAAAAAGGAATACAGCGCCCCAGTAACTGGGTCTATACCTAAATCTAGGATGTACGTTGGTACCGTTTTCACTGTAGCTTTACTGCAGGGATGATTAATATTTTTTACGAATGAGAAAATTCCTGAAAGTGAAAAATAGTTTTCGGCTCTGGGTTCTCCTTATTCTAGACCCTGAACCTTTCAGATGATTACAATTTAGGAGATTTACAAATTACAGACTTTTAATGAGTTTTATATCTATCTTATATCTATGCATCAAAGTTCTACAGTACAGGTTTGGATACAATCAATGTCAATGTGGACTTTTTCCTTCTCCCTTTGGACTTGGTGACTGCTTTACTTCTTTCCAGATAATTTTGCTTGAGGGGATTTTGAGAGAATTCTGAAATCAGGAAAAGTCCTGAGAAATCAACTTTGTTTACTGAGCTTGGTGAGCTTGACGACAGCCACCCCCCCCCCCCCCCGGCGTAAGGCCAAGAAAAGGAGGGAGTCCAGCGTATATTACTTGTATGTTTATGGGGCTACACCTAGCCCTGGTAGGACGTCAGTCAGTGCCACTGACAGCGTGTTGTGCGCCAGGCGCAAGGGCGCGCGTACACCGCGCAGTCTTACTTTTTGCGCAATTTGTGAACGCTGCGTGAGTGCCGCGATGAAGAGCAAAACAACCGCGAGTATTGCGTGGTAAATTTCATTTTTTGAAGAAGTTTTTGCATGTAACTCGACAAAAAGGCCTCACAAGCATCGTGAATGTATATTTAGTGTGATGGGAAAGTTTTAGTTGTGTAGTACAAGTGAAACTGAAGTTATTGCTGGCTAACGACCATAAAATGTTCACCTATCAGTATCAACGACCATGACGAACATTTTGAAAACGTATAGCGTTACGGAGGCCCCAAATGTTAGACCCCAGGCTATAGGCTCACGGAGCCTTAAGTTATAGTTTCTAGAAGTAGGGCTACACCATACTGTATTTTGTAAATGTAGTACTACAAGTGTCAGACTACAGTAGTACTACTGAGTACCTTGTACTAGTACTACATAGGCCCAGGGTACTCCTAGAATTATGAGGTTCGATCCGCTAATGGAGCCGTTAGCGGATCGAACCTCATAATTCTAGGAGTAGGCCCAGGGTAGTTAGCTTAGTAGCACGCCAGCACCAGCACTGGAAGTGGGACCCCTAGTCCCTACTCCATGTACTCCAGTCCTACTTCCTATCCGACCTAGCCTTGATACGTTCATGATGTTCCTAGCTATAGTATTAGTAGCATAGCACCATGGCCATGCGGCCATGCGTAGTCATAGTAGTGCAGCCCACTCAGTCATGGGGCTAGAAAATTTCGTGAAAATGAAATGCTGATCCTGCTGATCGACTGAGTGATATCTTCCATGATTCCATATGACTGATCAACATACACTATATCCATGATATTAACAGACATAAATTATAATAATTTACCTTGTATTTGTCAAATCCTAATAGATGTTTCTCGGTCAGATAGGCATTCTTCTGTTGGCCAGCGTGCTTACTCTTGGCGGGTGCCATGTTTACTGCCGGTGTTATCTCTGGTGTTAATGTTATCGCTGTAGCTGTGTACTTCACTGAATTAGCACCGTTATTTTCGATTGTGTATTGATCGAATCTGCCAGACCCATCTAGCTGGCTCTTTCTAGCATGCGGTGGAACCACCCGGTGTACACACACACAAAGTACACGCATGTCATTGTGCAAACATGCGGATTAATGGTATAGCGCCCTCTTTTGAAAGTTATGTTTTCTTCTTGGAGGCTCGTGATGTACCTTTGACCTCCCATCCGACCTCCCATCCCATTCGTAGTCGACTACATACAATCTCGCAGAAAAACAGCATTACATACAAACAGTATGCACATGCACGCTGCAGCGATCAAAGTGCAGCTGCAGACGATCAAAAGTGCAGGCTGCAGACGATCAAAAGTGGGTAGGTGACAAACTACGTTACTTCGGAGCGGACCAATCATAAATACAGATATGGAAAACTTATGTCACTGCAAGTTTATCCAACGAAATCATTGGTTTATCCAATGAAATATTGGGCCTGTAAGACCCCTGTATTTATCCTTACGGTTAAAGACAGGGGGCCAGTCTACTGCTGCGCCTACAGCCGTGTATTATTTTCCCCCAGGACAGCAGAATGATGATTACAGTGACCAAAATAATGCTTAGCCTGTGTGTTGCTCTAGCTCTGTGATGTGATGATCTTTATGATCACCGAGGCACAGCGAAGTGTGCAAAGTGCGCACGCGCGAAGACTGATTCTCGTAGAAAACACGCCCATAGAAAAAAACCTCCATATGCATCACGGAGGCACAGTGAAGTGTGCAAAGTGCGCACGCGCGAAGACTGATTCTGTTAGAAAACACGCCCATTTTACGCTGAGTGGCCGCATCTGTCCCGGGAGAAAAAAAAATAGGCCTACGCCTCCTGGCCGCAAATTTATGTTCTGCAGCACACGCTGGCTATGGAGTCAACAGTTAAGGGATATGGAAGAACAGCCTATTCCTTAACTGTTGACTCCATAGCCAACGTGTGCTGCAGGAAAAAAAAAATCGCCTCCTGGCCCCTCATCTCAGGCGACGGAGAAGGGTCAGACGGCTTAGAGTTTGACCCTCCATCCCACTGGCGTAAATCCGCTTGGAATGGAAAGTGGGGATTTTGATGTTTACGTACATTATACCAGTTTGAGAGCAGCAGCCCCCCCCCCCCCCCCCCCCGTGCTTCTTATCAACTTAGTTATTGTCAAGGCCAGATCAAGATTTGGGGTAAATAAATAAAATAGTGAGCAGGTTGCAAACAGCTGCCAGCAAAGTTGTATTATTATTACAAAGATCTGAGATTTATTAAATCACATGCACAGTACGAGAAACAATGTAAAATACCGGAGGGGTCCCTCCGGTCTCCGACCGTCGGGAGGATGGAGGGTTACGATTATCGCAAAACAAGATAAAAAGACCACTGAATTTGATGAAATGTTCACAAGTTGGTTGTGTTTATTGAAAACTAGTGACCATAAGTTAGTTTACTCTTTAAAAGAAGAAAGCCATTCCCTTTAATATTTCCCCCACATTTCCCAAAACTTCCAAACATAAAATATTGAGTAGGATTGGTTTGGGTAATTATGATAGCAGAATTGCAAAGTCTGAGATTAACAACGGGCAAGCAAGACTACATAAGAAATCATCTGATTCAGCACCTCAATCATTTTTAAATATAACTGAAATAAAAAAAATTAAAAATTAAAAAAAGATTTTAAAAGATATATATTGATCATTACTTATAAAATATTCCAACCTTAAAGGAACATTACAGAATTGGTAAGAAAAAAACTTATAAAATATACTTTTTGATCACAGATTTACATAAAACTTACACGGTCTGATGATGACGATAGTAGAAAACGTCCCTTTTTTTTCGCCATATTTGATGAGAAATGAATAAACTAATTTTCCGATTGGAGTTTATCGCTCAGTGAGCGTTTTATTCATTTGTTGAATGTATATGATTTCATGCAAATGTGTAATCGGTTTTTCACTATTTTCGCGTGACCCAGATGGCCGATCGATCTCAAACTTCTACAGGTTTGTCAGTTTATGTATATGGTGGGTTACATAAAGTGCTTACACTACCAGCAACTGTTTTGTTAGCAAAAACCAATTCTGTAATGTTCCTTTAAAAAGTACTGAAACTTAGCAGTCGACCATGAATAATCAACACGTTACAATTAGCAAGGTCTTCATTGATCCTTAACAGGTTGTTTTTGTCATTCATTGGAGAACCAGTACATCACCGGTTCTTAATGGCAGACATCTTTCCTCAACACGTTTATTATTTGGCTTACTAGGCTGGAACCAGCAAGAAACAATACCTGTCTATTTCTCACACGGTTTCTTAAAGGCAAAAGAAAAACTCTTTCCTCTCAACACTTTATTATTTGGCTTACTAGGCTGGAACCAGCAAGAAACAATACCTGTCTATTTCACCGGTTCTTAAAGGCAGAAATCTTTCCTCAACCCATTTATTATTTGTCTTACTAGGCTAGAACCAGTAAGAAACTATACCTCTCTATTTCACCGGTTCTTAACGGCAGAAAATCTTTCCTCAACCTGTTTATTATTTGGCCTACTAGGTCGGAACCAGCAAGAAACAATCATGAAATGTAAATGTGCACGACTGGTTTCCTTTTGCCACTAGTCAAAACTATATAATCTTATTGTATGGTACTGGTTTACCATTGAAATTATACTTTTAAAACACATTGCATTCCTGTGTTGTTTGTCATTACATAACATTAAACATAATCAATACCTCAGAGTTTGTGCACTCTGTTTCACATAGGGTGTATTAACATGTGATATAAAGACCTGCTCTTTGAACTAGCAAATAAATGGCCCCTGAATGAGCATTGTCAGAGTCAGTCTTTACTGAGTGGTAATGACCTTGGTTTATGTGGTTGCTGGCTGCCGTTTGGCCTAGTAGGTCCATTAACCCTCTTGCTGTCATACCATTCACTGTGGTTTTGAATAATAGAAAAACTATGCCAGCCTGCAATATGATACCATGAGGGAATGCATGTACACAGTGCACGGTTAGTTCTGTACACAGTTGTGCCACCGTACACAACCTTGGCAGTCGAATGGTTTTCAAATGGTTGGTCAACTCACTGGAAAATGTTGCCAAGAGTCACTGAGAGTAGGAGGGTTAACATTGACCGGCCATCAACCTGATCATTACCAGCTACATGCTATAATATACAAGAAAGTTTCGGGGAAATGTCACTATTATAGTGAGTACTTGGCTGGTCCCCTTCATTGCATCTGATGAAGCAGTTGTTGCTACAATAGCTCGTGCAGTTTTGTTTACGTAATTAGTTTAATAGTCTTTAAGTGCTACCACTATCTTTCTTTTTTTCACATAGATTCAAAAACATTGTTAAACCGTATTACCGTGGTTACAAACAGTACTGCATAGCTTTATTTATAAAAACATACGTTCATATTTATAATTATGTTGAACTCAACAAGATACCAAAATATAACAAACAATTGAAAATAAAAATGAGCAAAAAAAAATGGTTTAAAAATTACCATGAATGTTAATGATAAATTATTGAAAAATAAATAAATAATTAAGTATAAAAATAACAGTGGCTTCTTATCTAGCGCTCAAATGCATCACAAAGTGACGCTCATGGCGCTCAAACATTATTACCCCTGGTCACTGGGCCATTTAGTTCATTCCTTAAACCCTGTCAGATCCCTTGAGACTATACAGCCTGTCCTGCCAAGTAATAATAATAATAATAATAATACACAGTTCTTATATAGCGCTTTATCACGTCCGATGGGCGTCTCAAAGCACTCAGTATTTTTCCTGCAAGATATATTGTGGAGCTACGTTTTGAAGTATTAGACCTGTTCCTTTACATAGCACCAAGTAATGGTTTACAAGGTGCTGTGGCGCAATATGCTGCCAATCAAACCATGAACACCGGGGCGAACCCCTTCGCACCAAGCTAAATCAATCACAAGACCCATAACTGCCATGATAAGTAACCATTGACCCCTTGGGTTGCTCCAGGACACAAGTGTCATGACCGGGATTCAAACCCACACCCTGTTGACTCAGCCACCAGAACTTTTTTCTCCGATGCACTGAACAACGTGGCCACAACATGCCCTCAGCCACGACAAGCCCTCGGCCACAACATGCCCTCAGCCACGAAAAGCCCTCGGCCACGACAAGCAAAATGGGGCAACTGGGGAAGAAACGGAATAAATAGGGGCGGAGCATTTAGGAGGGGAACTAAACCGTGGCAAGGCGAAAGTAAAGTGAGACCAGGAATAGTAAATATCGAGCAGGTCAGGGACAACAAAAGTAAACCAAATTACCATTGCTCAGAAACACCATGCATAAATGACACTAGAGAGATTGCACATGACGTCACTGACCGCAATCTTTAATGAAATACAACTCTCTGCCAAAGATAGCCTTTCACGCATGCACAATTCATTCAAGATGGCTGCCACCGCTAGGGGTCTATAACTAGAGGATTATATCAAAAATAAAAAGAATTACCATATTCATCGCCTGCACACATACCCCCCCCCCCCCCCCAATGATCAAAACTTAATACTCGTAATTTGAAATAAGGTTCAAAGAGACATTTTTAAAATGGTGAAGAAAGGCAAAGATTACCCATGATGCTGAGCTACATCCTGTCAGGGTCATAACTGCTGACCATCACCTGATGCGGTCAAGTAAGGCTTGAAACACATTGCCAGGGATACGCTGGTGTTGATTGATCAGCTCCTCGATTGCACTTTGAGTCTGATAGTCATAAAGAGAGAATTGCAACATTTATGTAATGCATACTGAATGGAGATCTCCTATACAGTCCGTATAGAACAACAAAAGTACATTGGGACCCTGAGCACTTTAATTAAACAAAATATTTCCAAACTCTCCAAACTTTGAATGTTAAAAATGGGACAGTCCATTTTTGCAGTTTCTAATTTTTCACAAAAGTGATTCTAAACCATTGTAAACATTAACATGGTCAAATTACAATAAATGTAGCACTCTGTCGTAATATCACTGTATGGAAGATTGGTTTGCTCATCAAAAAGACCATGAAGCTTTTCATTCCATATTTTAAATTTTGGTGTACGAGTTGGTGTACGAGTTGGTGTACGAGTTGGTGTACGAGTTGATGTACGAGTTGGTGTACGAGTTGATGTACAAGTTGGTGAAATTTTATAGTGAAGTGTTTCATAAGTTGAATCAACACTAAGTGAGTTATTGGATTAAATGTCTTCAAATTTATTGACAGTAACATTTTTGAAGTATGAGACCTTATCCTTTACACAGCACCATGTAATGGTTTACAAGGTGCTGTGGCGCAATATGCTGCCAATCAAACCAGGAGACAGGGGCGAACCCCTTCTCTTTACGATAAGTGTAACTGGGTTCTTTTACGTGCATTACCCAACACACTGGACCAACGGCTTTACGTCCCATTCGAAGGACGCAGCAATAATGGTTAAGTGTCTTGCTTAAGGACACAAGTGTCACGACTGGGGCTTGAACCCACACTCTGCTGGTCAGAAACACCAGAGCTCGGCCACGACACGCCACAAAGCTTTAGAAAATGTCAAATCAGAACGTGACCATTACTTCGACCCATTTGGTTGAATGAAAGGTTATATCTTGTGGCCATTTGATGCCACTCTGCACATTCTAGTTCAAGCCCCTTAGGCTAACATGGTCTCTGAAGGGTTACTACAACCTGTTTATATTGTTGGCTAGACAATGCAACACATACCTTTTGTGCAAGCTGGGGTGCTGTTAAAGTGGAGTCATAGGGTATAGCTTTTCCGATAAAAGTCCTGCACAAAATACAAAGAGAGAAAACAAAAACATACACAAATTAAAATGAAGTGTAAAGTCAAGAGCTAAAGTAAAGTATCACAAATTGCTATAGCACAGTGTCAATACAAAATAGTTGTACCACTACTCAAAATGTGTAAATATTAAGCATACAAAAAACTTGAGCCTCCAAGGATCCCCTTCAGGCCACTTTTGGAGATTCAAACTTTCCACGGTGTCTATTTGTGAATGCTGGGGCCAGAGATGTGGTTGGTACCCGCTGTCACCTCGCTAAGCGTGGATGGATTTGACGGTCTTGATGAAAATACGATTACAGTTTTTTGGCAGTTTTCTCGACAAGTAGACACTGTAACTAAGCTGAAACTTTCACAGGTGGCTTAAGCAAGGGACAATTTAATGGTCCTGCTTACCGCAGTAAGCGGTGCTATGAAATTGGGCGCTGATGCTATGTGCTTACAATGTTTCCCCATGATATGCTAATAAACTGACCATCAAAACCATTTATAGGCAGGATATACTTTGGGTAACTTTCAAAGACTAGTATCCTCACTTGGTGTATCCCCGCATGCATAAAATAACAAACCTGTGAAATTCGGGGCTCAATTGGTCATCGAAGTTGCAAGAAAATAATGAAAGAAAAAAACCACCCTTGTTGCATAGAATTGTGAGCTAGCAAATCCTGAAGCCTTTCTCAGATTCAAACGTTTTAGTAAGAAACTAATAGAAACTAATGCATGAATTGTCTCTCAGGTTAAAATGTTTTGGGAAGAAAAATTATCCAAACCATATTACTTCAAAAGGAATCCTTTCTTAAAAAGGCCTCCTTAGTTTTATGGATTGCACTTCCAGCTTCCATGAGAAATCACAATGATTTAAACAAGTTTAACCCTTCCAGTGCCGCCAACGTTCTGAAACGTCAAACAAAGTATCCATCCACAGGCCGCCAACGTTCCCATACGTTCTACTAGTCGACCCCAAAAAATATATAAATGCCCTCTGGATAAAGAACGGCCAAAACACGACCGGCACGGAACCCTTCGAGCGCCGCCAACGTTCTGAAACGTCAAACTGAATCTCCATTCACAGGCAGCCAATGTTCCTTTACGCTCTACTACTCGTATTAATATTTTTTTTTTTTTTTAAATGGCCGGCCTGTGGATTGAGAATTTTTAAAACAAGGCTGGCACTCTAAGGGTTAAGATTTGTCTTAAAACGTATTTATTCAATGTTAAAAGTGTACACCCATGAACTCAGTGTCCAACACTACATGTACTTTTTTGCTTCTAAGTGGATTTTCTTATCTGCATTACTTTTTCTTGTAATTTTGTCCTTTCTATGTAAAGCGCATAGGGACATGCTATCCTGTAATGTGTTATGCGCTATAAAAGAACTGTGTATTATTATTGTTATTATTTGTACTATCAACAGCTGAAGTGCTTCTCGCCAATTACGTTTTGAAGGTCATGGAGTATTTACCAATCTATTACCGTACCATACAATGACACAGAATGCTCAGTGGTTAACCCTCTTGCTGTCTGACCATTCAATATCAATCACTGTGGTTTTGAATGATAGATAAACTATGCCAGCCTGCAATATGATACCATGAGGGAATGCATGTACACAGTACACAGTTAATTCTGTGCACAGTTGTGCCACTGTACACAACCTTGGCAGTCGAATGGTTTCAAATGGTTGGTCAACTCACTGGAAAATGTTGCCAAGAGTAGGAGGGTTTTAAACAAGGGAAAATATCAGCTTGATGACAATCAGCCCCAGTCTTTGTTGACTTACTTTAATTTCACTGGAAATCCTCCATATATAGGCACTAGTGGTAGACGTGTCTTTTCATAAAGCTGAAGAAGGTTATTTCTTCCCCAAGATGGTGTACGAAAAGCCTCTCTACAATTCTGAGTAAATACTGGAATAATTGGCTGAAAACAAAAAGACAAAGTTACATCAGATTACAAAGATAGAAGTGTAAGTCATTCATGAATTTATTCACACAAACATTGATGTACGTCTCATCTTAGACCCCGTTCCCACTGGACCCCGCATTGATCGCGCAATTCGAGAAAAGGGCGATCAGACCCCGCAATTTCTCGAAAAGGGCGATCAAAAGTCTAGTGGGAACGCAAAGGGCGATCAGACCCCGCAATTTGAGCGCGAACATCCGGTCCGGTAGGCCCGAATGGCGCGAAAACGGTGTTCTTTTTTCTTCTATTCCCAGCACGCACCACGCATTTGGTGACATAAAAGAATTGCAAGTAAAGCATAAAGCAGTATTGACGTCACGTGACGATACCAACTACACGTTCTGTACAACGCATCCACACTAAACCCAAACCCACGCAATTTTTTTGGATGCATTGTACGTTCTTTAAAGATGGCAGCGCCCAGCAATAAACGTCCCATAAATTCGTCCAAAAAAAGTCAAGAAATTCAAAACAAACTGGGCGGCACCGTGAGAAATAGCACCGTATTTCAGGTAATTGTGAGGAAGATGGGCGAAAGTGACCTGCGTTGGTGAACTTTTGATCTACTTCCGTTTACAAAAGGTGGATCAATGCGCGATCATACTCAAGTGGGAACGCGGCCGCGATTCACTTCTGCGACTAATCCTTTTGCGGGGTCAGGATCTTGTAACTGTGGATCCAGTGGGAACGCGGTCTTAGAGACAATTCCTTTGAGTATTTGTTTTGACTCTTGTGCACAGTTACACGTAAATGTAATGCCTTGACGAACAAACACACGCTGTAAGTATTGTTTGAAGCTTTGCATGGTGTGGACAAATAGGAAGAACTATAACTAAATATATAATTAATAGTAAACTTGCGGGTACAACCATGTGTAAATCTCCTGAAGACGAGCAGAGTATCCTGTTCGAAGTGTTGAGACCAAACCGGCTAATCTCAGAGCCAACACTCACACAAAACAGATTTACACATGGTTGTACCCGCAAGTTTACTATTAATTATTTTAGTTACAGTTCTTCCTATAAACACATGCTTGTTTGTAAAAGGTGTACCGAGGACACCCCTTTGTTCTCCCGTTGTTTGGACTAAGTTTTTTTAAGCGATCTCCATTGGTTTTGTACACAAAAGCTATCACGTCATTTTTCCGGCTCCCTTTTGTTGAAGTCCTCGGTTTGAATGTAGATATGCCCATTAAACACATGTAAAAACATACACAACTGGTTTGGGGAGATTATGTTCACAATATTCCGAATCCTTTTTCTTTTTATGAACCATGTTACAGACACACGAAGGAAGTTGTAATAGCATCACAGGGCTTGAACTTGGGTTGAAAAACTGCAGGGGTTGTAGGTAGTAGCTCAAAATGAGAAACAAACTTCCTGGCACCTTAATCCTTTTTCTTTTTAAGAACCATGTTACAGACACACGAAGGAAGTTGTAATAGCATCACAGGGCTTGAACTTGGGTTGAAAAACTGCAGGGGTTGTAGGTAGTAGCTCAAAATGAGAAACAAACTTCCTGGCACCATTTTTTAACAAGCATTTAACTGTTTTAGTTTGAACAAGAACTACATGTAAGAGAAGATTTGTCTCATTTGTCTTATGAGTAATACTCCAATACTCAACAGAAATGAAATATGTCTATCAGACTCAAAGTCTACATTTGAACATAGGTTGTTTCTGTTCAAGATATTACACAGTGAGGTATTGTTATTCAATTTAAAAACATTAAAGACCACCATTCTAGTCCAGTCATGCGTTTACTGGCCCAACATTCAAATCACTGGCCTCGGGCCTGCGGTCCAGCGTCAAATTCAAGCCCTGCATCATTGATGTGACATTATATAATGCTAATTTCTCTCTTTGGAAAAACTTACGAGTCAGTTCTTTCAACACGTGTCTGCTTAGGGTGACAGTTTGAATAAAATAGTCTTTATTCCAAATCAACAGTCAAACATTAATTTAAAGGTAAAACTGTCATGTAAAGAATAGGTACTCACTAAAAATCAGTATTACTTGCATAATGAAAGCTATTTTATAAAATTTATGCCAGGGTCGATCCTGGAGATAAATTATACCATGCTCGATATGGGGGCATAGGGTACCCAGGGCTCGAATTTGACACTGGACCGCAGGCCCGAGGCCAGTGATTTTAGCATCGGGCCAGTAAACTCATGCCCGGACAAGTCCGGTGGTCTTGTGTTTCCAATTCAATAACATTTTATGTAACCAAACTCACTCTATAATATCTTGTAAACAGAAACAAATTATGTTCGAATGTTGACTTTGAGTAATGATTAGAAATACAGTCAATACCCTTGGACAAATGAGGTCAATCTTCTCTTATATGTCTTAGTGCTTGTTCAATTAAATGCAAGTTAAACTGTTCAAGTTTTTTCTCAGTTTGAATCTGGTCTTGCAAAATTATTTGTGGTCCAGTAAAATTTTTGAGATACAAGTCCTGCGGTCTTGTGGATTTCCCCCCCCAAATTCGAGCCCTGGTACCCCCGCCCCCTCAACGTTTCCATACTTTAAAACACTATTTTCCTCTTGTACAGAAATAACCTCCCCCCCCTAAAACCCTCTAAAGAATTCCTGAGATTCAAAGCACACAATGAGGACACAATAGAGTGGGGGTGGATACCACCGTGCCCCATATTGAGCACCAAATGAGACAAACTTCTCTGTCAGAGGACTAGACATTAGCAGTTGAAAACCTCCTACGATTGTTCCCAAATCCTGGACATAATTTGGTGTGATGAATTTTCACAGTTGGTTGAAGGGTGTGTTAATTAACAAACTACAGAAATCCAAAACACTAAATAGGTACTATCATAACATCGGTGTATATAAAGCACTGTATACTCAGTACTTTCCCAAGTTCTGTGAAAACAAAAACAAAGGCATGTTACTCGGTTTGGATTCGAACCCACGACCTTTGCCATTCTAGAGCAGATGTCTTACCAATTAGACCACCGAGATTGCCTGGTAGCTAGAGGCAGTTCAAATCCTGTGTTTTAGCAGAGCGTACCGCAACAATTTAATTAGATGATAAATTTGCATCAAGGAAAACCAAATTATATTCTTTATCCCCGATGCCATTTGATCATCTAACCCTCTTGCTGTCTGACCAATCAATACCATTCACTGTGGTTTTGAATGATAGATAAACTATGCCAGCCTGCAATATGATACCATGAGGGAATGCATGTACACAGTACACAGTTAGTTCTGTGCACAGTTTGTGCCACCGTACACAACCTTGGCAGTCGAATGGTTTCAAATGGTTGGTCAACTCACTGGAAAATGTTGCCAAGAGTCACTGACAGTAGGAGGGTTAAATATACTATCCTATGAATACTTACCACTTTGGCTTCCAGTGCACATTTAGCAAAGCCACAGCGTTTTCCCCATATCAGTTGATAATGTTCATCTCCAAATAGCGCTTCCCTGACACCACCTGGAGCTATCGCTAATATATGCCCTTCATTAAGAAGTTTGACACATTCTGGAACCGACCCTACAGTTGCCTGGAACACCTTCAATAGAATCCGGAAACCTGACCAAAAAATATATATATCATCAGTCCAAATATAACTTCAATAAAGACGTGGACTGGTAACATTGGTGAATAATTAGTATTGGTTCATTAAAAATACAAATGAGTTTTGTCAGGTCCTAAAATTGTCTCAAGTGAACAGCCATAGGTATTGCACCAGTATACAAGAGTATTGCATTAGTAAACTTGTAGTAATTTATGCGCGACACATGGCATAGTCATACTGTGTTGCAGGGGCTTGCCTATATAGCATTCATAAAGCATGCATAAAGGTTGTGGGTTTGAATCCAACCCGAGTAACATGCCTGTGGATTTTTTTTTCACAGGACTTGGGAAAGTAATCTGTATACAGTACTTTACATTCATCGGTGTTAGGGCCGTAAAAAAAACAAATAATATTATTCATCCCGATGCAAATATATAAAGTATTACTGCTAAAACATAGGATTTGAACTGCCTCTAGCTACCTCTGTTGTCTAGTTGGTAAGACATCTGCTCTAGAATGGCAAAGGTCATGGGTTCGAATGTTAGGGTAAAAACCAAATAACATTCTTTATCCCAGATCTAAATTTATCATCTATTAAAATGCATATGAAAAGCAGTTATGCACCAGTCTTTAGGTGACTTTTTAAACTGAATTATTAGACAAAAAACAAATAAAAAATGATATCTCTCTAAAATATATTCCCTAGTTTTGTTATCAAACAGACAACTTGGGTTACCAGAACTTGATTTGGGTGCACTAGAACACTTTGCAGAGTTTTTCCAATAAAACAAACGACAGGATAAAATAACGATACAGACTGTATTCATACCTGGAACTCCAAATAAGAATTTATCAGCTACCAATTGCATGATACGGTTCTTATAAAGTAGCACTTTGGCCATAATGTAGTAGAAATCTAGAGGAATCGCTCCATGGTAATAAATAAGCACTGCAGCTCCTTCACTTGGTATATTTTCCAATCCCTCAATCTCATAACCTGTCAAATCATAACATGATAGTAAGAGTTGAAATAAAACTGTTCATGTTTTAACCCTAATTCCCAAAGTGTTTTTACTAGAAACCATCCCTAACCCAATACATTCCAACAGCTTATACTAATGTAAGCTTGAAATGTTGTTACCCCCAGTCTCACAAGCAGACAGAGGTAATCATTTAAATGCCCACCCAGATGACCAGTGTCTAGACTGGCTGTCTAGAACTTGAAGGATTTATGTGACTTTTTATGACCTATGGACCACCCCACTGACAATGTCACACTGACCCTTCCTCCATGCACTGACCATGTCAGTGACCAGTCCCTGCTCTATGCAGTGACCAAATAACCATTATATAAATGTCTTGTTTTCCATTATCATAGGCATTCTACTCTTTCTTCTTTAATTAGCACATCCAATATCTTTGTCATAGCCAGAGTTGTAATAAACCGATTCTTCTGAAAGCCCAAAGATAAGGATTCATCTATGTGTGTTATTTATATATATCTTCGGCCAGCTATACTTATCTAGTAGTGACACTTATTTCACGTGTTACACTACCTTGCGATGGGAAAGAAACAGTCTGCTTAGGGGGACGATACACAACCATAGCAAACTCCAACAGGCCCTTTTTGTTTGATTTTGTTGGAGTGTGTACACTTGGCATGTACAAAATTTGATCAGTGAAATCACACAGTACCCAACCTAACATAATCAAACAACTATCTTTACACTATGTGGAGGAAAAGAGCAATGCCAGGCATGTACATTTCACACATCCACCATACCCACTCAATCAAATTCCAACACCATTGCTCGGCAGCAAGGATACACAATCCCACAGAAGCAAACACCCAATCCTAACTTCACTGTACTTAACCTAACAAAATTAAACACTTTGCCTTGTTTGAATTTGTAGGGTTAGGGATTGTTAGGGCTGTGTACATCTACACAATAGATGTAGAGTGTCGTGGCCAGCGGACAAGAGCACTGAATTCAAGCTCTGGTGTTTCTGTTCAGCAGAGTGTGGGCTCGAATCCCGGTCGTGACACCTGTGTCCCTGAGCAAGACACTTTACTATAATTGCTTCTCTCCACCCAGGGGTAAAATGGGTACCTGTGAGGGCAGAGATGGTTCTTGTGATTGATTTAGCTTAGTGCGCTACATATTTGGCAGCACAGGCTGTATACTCCCCAGGGAGCTGAGATGGTTTAAGGAATGAAATAAATGGCCCAGTGACCACACTCTACTGAACAGAAACACCAGAGCTTGAGTTCAGTGCTCTTATCCGCTCGGCCACGACACCCCACACCACCCGATCACAGCATTGGCGCCAGACAGCAGTAAGTAAAGTACATGTGAAGAGCAAACATAAAACACTGACAATGGCTTGGACACAACCATTTTGTAAATCATTGCAATTTGACATGTCTGAGATCCACGTTCTATCGCTAGCATTCCTGAGGAGTGCTATTAGATTCTGTATTGTACTAACTGAAACATCATTGATGTCAAATAATGCGACCCGCTCTGTGAAAATGAGTCCGATGTCGCCCAATGCTTTATTGTTTAATGGACATTTCAATGTGGAAAGTATTTTTTTTTCATTACTTGTTTAAGATCTACATTTGCATGGTAAACTTTCAAAACACTAAATTTTACTTTAGTCTAATTTGTGTCCTTTTGCTTATATGTAGAGCGAAATGGTAATTTTAAACATCAATTTAATTGTAATTCATTTTCAACAAAAAATGATATATTGGCTAATTTCAAACGGGAGTAACTCAGCAACGCGATACACCCAAGAGCTTAGACATGTACCAAATTACTATTGTTGGTATGTTCTTTCCAGGCATGTATATAATCCAATTCTTTAAATTGTCAACATCTGACTCATTTTCACAGAGCGGGTCACATATTGTTGTGTACTTACCATGCCATATACTGCCTTGCACTTCCCAAAATGTAGCAATCATCATCCGTGCCCAATCCCACACACCACTGCTATAATAAGCATCAGCTAATCTATGACGTGCCTTATATATGTGTAGGAATAAAATGGACGCATACATAAATATTAAGATCCCAATAGGTAGCACAAAGGCCATTACGAGTGGCATGAACAGCCACAGTAACCATGACAAGAGGTGGTAGTCCAGGCTATCAAGAATCTGCTCAAGCCACTCTGGCAGCTGCACCCCCAGGTTGACTGCAAGCCACTGGAGCAACTGTTCAATGTAACGAATGAGCATCACGGCTCATACGAAATCACTCAATAACATCGAAGAGATTACGTGCTGTTGCCTGTGTGAAAATAAAAAATAAAAACTTTACTAACAAAAGTGAAAAATCTATTTACATATTTTATATGCGAGTTGTGTTCAAGTTCTGATGGTTAAAGAGATGGGCCATGGTGATTGAAGTTGACGTTATTTTTTAGTTTTCTGCTTTCTATAATTGTTGCATCTTTTGTAACATTACATTTTAAAAGTGATATTTGCAGGGAGTTTTTACTCCTTCACTAGCACGCCGCCTAAATTTATCAAAATCCTGTAAATGAGGGCAGCAAACAAACATGACGTCACTATACGAACTGAATGCGATGGTCTGTATGAGCATGTCAATGAGTAACACAAGCGTTTGAAGAGGGTAGTACTGCGACGTACTATCTTTGATTTTGGAGACAGCTTCTGCACGATGCTGTTGTTCGATTTGCCGAAGGCGGGGGTAAAGAGCTTGGAACTGTTGTAAACGAAACATTCATTACAACTCTGTCAAGTGTTTTTTGGTAGATATAGTTGTGTAGGGTGTAAACTTTTAAAGAGTGACCTCTAGCGTGGCCCAACCTCTTTAAAACATCGGGGTGGGTTCGATTCCCTGTCGTGACACTGATGTCCTTCAGCAACCTGGGACTAAACCACTCTGTACAGTTTACACAGGTGTATAAATGGCAACCTCTGAGGGCTGAAGAGACCTGATTACCCCTTAGCCTTTGTGCTAAATAAGCAGCTAGAGGTTGCATACTCCCCAGGGCATTTAGAAAGTTTGAGGAATGGTCCAAGTTACTCCAGTTCTAGAACTGAGGTTCGTTCTGCTATCATCGTTTGTGGAGACAATATTAGCGGAACGGACCTCTAGTTCTAAAAACTACAAGTACAGTAGGTCTAAGTCTTACAACTCCTACTCTAAATGTCAGTAGGAGTAGATAGTAGTAATACTTAAAAATACTTAAAAGTAGTAAGCTTAAAGTCACCTGGAAATAGATTTTTTTTTTTTAAACATAAGAGTTTATGTATATTAACAATAAAACAATTTTTTGAGTAATTGTTTGTGAGGATTTATATGTTAAAAAAATAGACAAAGTTGTTCGGGGGGTGACCCCGCCCATCCCCTTTTGTGACGTCAATCAAGACAGACTTCGCCTCGATCGAACATTGCCCCCCCCCCCCCCCGAATTTGCTTGCGTTTACGTTGTAAACACACGTGCAAGTAGGTCCCAGTAGTGATCTGGTACGTTTCAAAAAAAGGGATTTTTCTTCCTTTTTTCGGCCATGCCGACCAGGTGTATTGCTGCTGTATGCAGCTAAACAACTAATTTTTAAAAACCTTAGTGAACTGTTTATTCACATTCCACTCATCAAAATACATATATTAGTGACAAAAGCTTTGTTTTAACAAAATACCACTGCCAGGTGCCTTTAAAGCCTAGTACCATGGAGTTTCCTTCCTCCATGCTTCAACCATCATGAGCAACCTTGCTTATTGCTTTAGTTTCTACCTCCTTGCTCTAGTCATAGAGCAAGGACCAGTGCTCTCGTCTAGTCTACTCTAGTCAGCTATGAGCTAATACCTTTCTACTACTACACCTCCTAGAATACTTGCCCTATAGACACCTTGCATATGACATCACACTCTCAAGAAGTGCCATCCCTGAGGACAAAAGGAGGCAGATCATTGGACGATAGCTGTTCTTTGTATGTAAAAACGTACGTGTAGCAATTTGCGTTACGCAAGGGGGGTCTATTGATTTCTATAGCCCCCTTGCACAACGCGGAACGCACCTCCAAACAATGCAGGTCTTTTTGCGGGTCAAATCTTTTGTGCTCGATTTTGACTCCCAAAATGGCGGACAGGATAGGTGCGCCGCATGTGAGTGCGCTGCGCGTTGAGCAATTGGGTCTATAGCAGGATAGTAGTATAACCATTGACTGGAGGAAGGAACTAACTAGTATTACTACTAGTACTATAACTTATAACTTAGAACCACTTGTTTTATTATCATTTTATAGCCCAGGTTGGACTCCTCCGTTGCATACAACACGACGGAGTCCAGGATATAAAGGTCCCGTACCATTGCGAAAAAATTTATAACAACATTTTTTCATATTTTTACCTTTTTGAGGAAGCTGAAACTTGACTCACATATTCCTTGTGTCCTAAACCTTACGCCTGCTCTATTCAGAATTGCAAATTATATCCTTGGATGACATTATTGTGAAAATAAAATGAAAAATTTACGCTTTCTCGGCGACAGCCTAAACTGACAAGACGTGAATGCTTCAGCGCATGTGCGTCCTCAGACACGCCCACAAATCTAACGCGGAAGTCGGTCGGGTTGCTTTGCATGCAGCGCATGCGCACATGAGCTTTAACGGTCACTTGGTACACGATGGTCACAACGCCAGTACACAACTCGGACTTATTTTCGGAAATAATGTCATCCATGGATGTATTTGTTTTTAGTTGTGAACTCATCAAAAGTGTAGTTAGGACACCAAGAATGTATGAATGGAGTTTCAGCTTCTCAAATCAGGTAAAAATATGAAAAAACATTAGCTCAAAATATGTTCGCATTGTAGAGGAGCTTTATACCCAGGTCGTCAGTGCAGTGGCACTGACTGACGTCCTACCAGGGCTAATCAATAATAAATCATTATGTCAACAAACTCAACTCACAGTCACAGTTCACTCGTGTGGCCAAGGGCTACTGCCAGACCTATGAGGTTCGATCCGCTATTGTCTCCGGATCGAACCTCATACTAGTTCTACTTCCCAAGGAGTAGCCAAGTTAAGGGCAAAGCGAATCCTTAGCCGCCGCCTGCCCTTTGCCCCTTGGCCACACGCATGACACGATCGAGTGACTTATAATGGGGCTAGGCTGGAGACCTAAAAGTTTAAAGTTCAAGTTTAGTACTTTACTACTGTGTACATGCTATAGCAATTTCCTTGAACTCACCAATTCAGATAGCGAACGGGAAGCCCTTGTGCCTAAGTCAGCACCCCCACAGTCCGCCTTTTTGAAAGAGATTTGCCGGGGAAAAAATCGTACACAGGGACGACGTCGACGGGGACGGAAGGCCGGCCGTGACGGCTTCTGAACTCGGAACGGAACCCCACTGCACTGCGCCGCGCGCTGGACGTCGTCTGGACTTCTGCTTAGCCATTACGCCCTCTATCGACGACTTTTGTAAGCGATTTATTAGGCCCTTTTCGAAACCACGGCTGCGTTTGGGATCGGGCTCCGTTCGCCTTAATTAAGCCCCGTAAGGAAAAGCGCACGCCTTCGAAATATTAGCCAACTGACAATCTTGATTGTAAATGGAGTTACCATTTCAATCTTGACCCATTTTCATGTTATCAGGAAATACTGCAACAATATATATTATTGGTGTTCCATGACAAAACGGGGAACAGCTGTAGCAGAAGGGGTCACTCAACAATTATGATACAAATTTAATTTCGAATGTCCTCAAGTGACAGTGTAGAACATACATACGCTTTAGAATCGGATTTTTTTTTTTTAACATGTGCGTTTGCACTCTGTAACTTGATCTGGGACTGCAGCCGAGGGGTTTTCAAATGCCAAGGGGCTTTAAAAATGCCCAGAGGTTTTGATCATGGTCTGATGCACCTCCATGGTGTGGGCCAAGGCGATGTGCACATGGGCTCAGTGCCCTGTAACTGCATTTGGCAGGTATGCAACTTTTCCTCGGGTCAGCTGATTTCCTCTTTTTTTTACTCTCAGTTTTACAATTCAAAATTGAAAAATACTGTACAAAATCTTTGAAATTTTGTAATTTCCTCTTTTTTTGGTGAAGTTACAGTTGCATGCCTGACTTGGTTGTTATTACCTGTAGGCTATTATTTGGGCTGATGTGCTCATTGAAGTTTTTGGATGTTTTGCTGGTTTGCGCTGGACAGATTGATATCCTGTTATTTTTATTTTAATAAATTGCTTTTCGGCTGTGGCAGTTAGTCACTAATTAACTCAAATGAGATTGCAGTGTAAATCATTTAAGTCCGAGTATAACTTACAGTTTGCTGTCCTTGCCCTAACTATTGCGATATGTAGTTGCTCTGGCACTTGTTGACTCCAAAAAGTATCAAATTTTCAAGAATGATTAGAGCTTAAGCTTAAAAGCACCACAATTGCATACTTCAAAGGCAATTACTGCTACCTCCTTGATAAGTTCCCACAAGGAAGTTTTAGGATGATATCATCTAAGTTCGAAGTTGAAAGTTCTCCTTTCTAGGCAGAGCACTTTTGCCAAGGGCTTGCGTCAGATTGAAACATACACCATGTGCTACTTAATTTGTTCTGTCCACCCATTATAGAGGTCCTAACCCGCATGACAACCACTGACTTATTACACCCACTCTATTGCCTTACACCAGCTTGCTGCTTGCTCAAGCATGCCCAGTGACATTCTACTCACAATCCCAAGTGACTATGCCTACAGAACAAAAGGAAACAAAACGCCATTGTGCTTTAAATGACGCAGCTGCTCAGTGGCGCTTGCTCAACTGTCAAAACTGAAAAGACATCTCCTTCCCAATATTTGTGTTTCTTTGGAAAAATTATAGTTTCAGGACAAAAAGGAAAACAATTAAAAAGACCACGAAATTACAAACATGAGAGAGCACAATGCATGTATCTACCTTTTGTTTTTGATTGGTCCGATGAAGGAATACAAATACATCAAGAAGAAAACATAACAAGATTGCCAAAGACACAGGAAGCCAAGTGCTACCACATTGCATTTTCATCAGCATTTCCGTGCACCAAATTGAACTTTGATCTTCAATTAAAGGCCCTGTACACTATTGGTAAGATCGAAAAACACAAGTGTTCACAGATTCACACATAACTGACATGATTTAAAGTAAGTAATGGTAGAAAGGGTTCCTTAAAATATTTGCTATCGTTTCTGAGAAATGAATAAAACAATAGTTTTTATCGCGCGCGATAATAAACTCGATGTTTGAAAAACAGAAAACACATAAGGTCTCTTTTCACTATTTTCTCGTGACCTCGATGACCAATTGAGCTCAAATTTTCACAGGTTTGTTATTTCATGTATTATGGTTAATCAGACAAAACATGAACTTTGTTTGCGACTGTTTTGTCAGCTCTACCAATCCTGTATAATACATTTAAACGGAGAGTATATCTTTGGTAATTACGCAAACAATGAATTACCACAAAAACATATTCGGTAAGAAGCACTGAAGCTGTTGACAATGTATAACATTTTGAGAAACAATTCCCTTCAAAGGAATCTGGTTCGAGAGGGAGGGATTCAAAAACGTTTCTCTTAGATTGTGTATTCCAATTACGAATTATCGATTTCTGCGTGGACAGAACCGCTCAAGATTTTCGGCGATATCTCAAAGACGCTACATACAACCTTTCAAGCTGAAATTTCCACAGGTTACTTTTGTTGTATATATCTATATTTATATCGAGTTAAAACAATCGAACGGTTACAAAAACCAAAGGTATACTTTGCCTAAGAACAAGCACATCGGTCAGTTCAATGAAGAGACGCTTAACATTTTTGGCTTCAATTATTTGACCTAATAATGGCTAGAAAGTACCAAAGGAATGTAGGTCTACAGTAATCAAACAAAGTTAAAACAAAATGACAAAGCACATTAATTAACAAAGAATACATCATGTTTACATTTCAATCACTTCATTTATGTATGTGTTTTATCAACGATACAATCTAATCATTGCACATAAGTCTGTCATCACACTGTGACGCATGTACATTGTGCATTTACAATCACTTTTTTACAATAATTATACTTTGTAGGTTTGCTTTTAGAAATAAGTGTTCGATATCAAAACAGAGAGAGTCCCCTTTATCAACTCAACAGAGAGTAATTTGATAAAGTTCTTATGGGGGGGGGGGGTGATTTCGTAGTGAATATCTCCCGCCCCTCCACTAGTTAAGAGTAAGATGATTGCACCGGAAATCTTAAAGTATTAGAAATATCTAAAAGTATCTAAAAGATGACTCCCAAAGTACTATCACTTCTAAAATTAAGAAAAACATTGGTCTCAGAATCCTGCTGCCATATAATTTCACTAGTGACCAATCTGTCAAAAATCACAAAATTGTCAGTGCAAATAGTTTTCTACACAAGATGTTAATATACTCATCACTGTCAACAAATTCAGCAAGTTTCGGTATCTAATACGTAATAGTTTCATAATTACACTAATTGGTGTGTACAGCGTATCACTAGATTTGCCATTTTGTGTCTCACAAAGTGACCAATATGGCACGATAGGCCACTTTGGTTAACTACAAACTGATACTACTCTACTTTTTTCTTTTTTTAAGTAGTGATCTCTGTCAACCTATTGAAGTGTAGTGTTTTCACAAAATAACCTACCGCAAAACACCTCAATATGCAATGGTTTATACAGTTCATTTTTGTTTTCTTGAAGTGACAGATTTGTTTAGGAATGAATTACTCATTAAAATATTTGCAAAAATGACAACACATTGACAGTTCTGCACAAAACATAATAAAAACAAATAGAAAGGAAACTCCGGAACAGCAGTTTAAAAAAACAGTGCAACTTCAATCGCAATTTTCTCCAAACACAAATGTTTTTGGCTGTTGACCTATAGAGGTCACTTCATTGGACCAGTGGCCATATTTTCTTCTTACACTAGTTACTCAATCTAATAAAACTTTAGGCTAGGTTTGATTTTATTGGTCTGTAAACAAACTTGGCAATAATATCAGGTGCGTATCATAATCAAAATATGCAAATATACAATATAACTTCCTCACTAATAATTTACAAATATTTCCCCTCACACAAAATTTGTTGTGTGTTCTCTCTTTGTACATTCAAACCATTTACATTTAAAAATATCTACGGAATATTTACACAATCAGAATTTTAGTAAAAATAAAACATGATGCATGTGGCAAACACACTTGTTCAATTCTAGGCTGAAAAAAATAGAACAGAAATATTTCTTATTTAAATAACAGGAACATTTTTTTCTTTTCTTTCAAAGTATGATTTCGTCAAAAGATCTCTGCAAAACCTAAACTACTATCAAAACACCACACTGAGTTTATCACAATGAAATTATTTTAAAAACACTCCTTTGGGTAATAAAGTTTCCCCTTTGTCTTTTTATTTGGTTCCTTTACTAGTTAAGGAAATAACATAAATAAATCGACAGGGTCCTGTGTGTGTGGTGAGGGGTGGGGAGTGGGGAGAAACACAAGACTACCCATCATTGAAGTCCCATAGACTCTAATGTATGACTGGTGCATCAGATAACCAGCCAACTGCTAACTATAGTTGACAGTAGGTGTGCAGAAAATCACAACCAAGCTCATCACCCCAATTAAATATCAAAATATGCAAATATTAGCAATTTATGAAACTGAAGAGAAATTCCAACAGATCAAAACTGTCACATAAGTATTCAAAATTAAAAATTGTGCATATAACTTGTATCTGTTTTACAATAAACACTTTAAAATTCATTGCATCAAACCAAACAGCCTTAGTGAAGAAAATATCAAATACATTTCAAGCATTTTTAAATTACAGATTTAAATTGATATTGCACAGAAAGCAAACTGCATACCTGGACGGCAAAGTAAGTTCAATGGAAATCTAAGAAAGACATAATTATTCGTGAAAGAATTTCCATGATGCTAAGTTTATATCAAATGATATTACATGGTATATAACAAATTACAGTATTCTATTTCAAACATTAAGACAAAAGCAAACAAATCATACATAAATAATTCAAGACTAAAGATTCTCATATACAAGTCTGCTTTAAAGGCTCTGTACACTATTGGTAAGATCGAAAAACACAATGTTCACAGATTCACACATAACTTACACATTTTAAAGTAAGTAATGGTAGAAAGGGTTCCTTAAAGTATTTCTGCCTAAAATGCTATCGTTTCTGAGAAACGAGTACAACAATAGTAATTATCGCGCGCGATAATTTGAAAAAAACAGAAAACACATAAGATCTCTTTTCACTATTTTCTCGTGACCTCGATGACCAATTGAGCTCAAACTTTCACAGGTTTGTTTGTTCATGCATATGTTGAATCACACAAAATGTGGACACTGATGTTGAGCTGTTACCAAAAGTGTACAATACCTTTAAAATACACAACACGTACAATTGTAAATGTTTTATAGTGTTAATTCTTCTTCCTAACAAAGCATGAGGCCCATTACAGTTTAGAATTGCAGAGTCAATAACATTGCCCCCGGCTGAGAAGAAACCCCCCCCCAAACATTAACCATCGGAGCAGCGGGCCCTTCTGTTAAACGCGGTGGATCCAAGTGGAGAATTTTTTCACCACCCAGTTTTGTAGGTCAATGACCCCCTCCTGCAAGCCCAAAGCAATTTCAATCCCCACAGGGCTTTTGTCTGGGCCAGCAGTGTGTGTTATTTATGACCTGTTTTAGCTCTGGGCGGCACAGGGTTGACACAAAGAGATAATGGCACAAGGAGTTGGCTCACTAAGATATCAAGTTACAATTCCCAAGGGCATAGCTGTCCCTTGGGACTGCTGTCATTCAATAATTCTTACTCGGCAGTGGTTATAGCCTGGCCAATGGGAGTCTACAGGCTTGTGGTGTATACAAGGGGTGTCGAATACAAAAAATCGTGGCTTTTTTGGCCCATTGAAAAAAAAATTGTGACCATATTTGGAATATGTGGAGAATTTTTTCACCACGTTGCTTCCCCGAGGGTTTTAACAAACAAACAAATACATTAAACTTCACTTTGTGAGGTTTTTGCTTTGTCCTTTGTGTAAACTACTCCACTGTCTGACAGCACAACCAACAGCCGTTGAGTATCCTGTCGTCACGTTTTGTTTTGACCATCAATTTTGACATCTTTGCTCAATTGATGAGTGAAGAGAAACGTTGCTTACAGACGAACGATTTGAGTTCAGAGTTGGTTTCACTTACTTACAGGCAGGGTATAGATGACATCACATCTTTACAAAAGAGCCACAGAGCCTGGACTTCCGGCGGGCACATTTGTACACAGCTCAATGGAAGAATACAACAAAATCTTATGTTTTATGGAGATCGCACTGTCTGATTTTCATCAACTTTTGATATGAAGAAAAGGGGGACATCTCAAAAGCTGTACAGCTGTTGCTTTTGTAAATTTTGAATTTATGTGAAAATTATGACACAAAATATAAATTTGCCCATCGAGCCTGTGTAGCATCTTGCCCGTCAGGAAATGCATTATAATGTACGAGGTCACCACTCTGTAAACAAATGTAACATGGTCTATATATACCTTTGGTAATTTAATTACTCCAAAATTTAATGAACATAAAAAGTTGTTTGGTAAAGAGCACTGGAGAGCTGTTCATATTATAAAACATTGTTAGAAACCACACCCTTTGAAGTAGTGTAGTTTTTTTGAGAAAGAGGTAATTTCTCACAGAGAAATTTGAATCTGAGAAAGGCTTCAGGCATGAAGCCTTTCTAAGGCATCTGAAAGCTCACAATTCTATTCAACAATGGTGGTTTATTTCTTTCATTATTTTCTTGCAACTTTGATGATCAATTGAGCCCAAATTTTCACAGAATTGTTATTTTATGCCTATGTTGAGATACACCAGGTGAGAACACTAAACTTTGACAATTACCAAAAAAGTATATCCCGTCTTTAATAATAAACTGTTTTATATACTATGTCATAAGGCTTACTCTACAAGAGCATTGTCTCCTGCACCATCTTTATCTTTATCATCGTCTTGTGCAGCTTCTTTCTTCTCATCACTCTCAGGCTTCTCATCACTCTCAGGCTTCTCATCCTTTAGCTCTTCCTTAGGTTCCTCCCCAGCATCAGGGGAAGCATCAATACTGCCCTCACTTGGTGGTAAGGCGTCCAATTCAACCTCAGTTTGTTTGTCTCCCTTGTCCACAGCCAGCCACCTGAAAACACGCAGAGTTTAAACAAGAAATTAAAACTCAGGTGGGCTCAAAGCTCCAACAGGAACCGATAGAAACGGTTAAACAGAAGTCACAAGTTCCGTTTAACCGTTAAAGGAACATTACAGAATTGGTAAGAAAAAAACTTGTAAAATATACTTTTTTTTAGATAAAACTTACACGGTCTAATGATGATGTAGTAGAAAACATCCCTTGAAATATTTCTGTTCGAAATGCCATATTTGATGAGAAATGAATAAACTGATTTTCCGAGTGGAGTTTATCGCTCAGTGAGCGTTTTATTCATTTTTGAATCTATATGAATTCATGCAAATGTGTAATCAGTTTTTCACTATTTTCTCGTGACCCAGATGGCCGATCGATCTCAAACTTCTACAGGTTTGTCAGTTTATGTATATGGTGGATTACATACAGTTCTTACACTGCCAGCAACTGTTTTGTTAGCAAAAACCAATTCTGCAATGTTCTTCTAAGTAAAACTACACAGTAAAGAATAATTGTCACATATGAGCTGGACTATTTGTGAGATTGTTTATCACTCTTTACAGGCGCGAAAAAAGAATTAGCTGTTGCAAACCTTGTTACTAACCAAGGACCTATAAATGCAAAAAAATAGATAGTGGCCTGACAAATAAACCCTAGCAGAGTCTTTCTGCAAGCACAAAGAAAAGCAACGGATGAACAATGAAGAGGGTGGTTTAGAGGGAGGGGCTTGTTTGACCACAAGAGGTTGGAAACACAAAGGATAAAGTCAATGGTGGGATGAGGGAGAAAAAGTAATTAGTTAGTGATTGACACAGACTAAAAAGAGGAATATCTGGACAACAGGAGCCCCCCCCCCATTGCAGGTGTTAATACACAATTGGGTGTGTTTTGGTTAGGTATATATACATTCAGACCACAGACCTATAAAAAAGGGACAATAGGGTCCGCGGCAGTGCAGTTAATTACGAGAAGTCCCCGATCCACAAGCTAAAGTAGTAGTCCAGGCCGATTTCCTACCTCCCGCCCAGGTAGTAGTTAATAAGCAGGACAGTTCTTTTCAGAACTGAGAAGTCTCCCGAATTCCGAAAAAACCTACTCCGCGGTAGTAGAATAAATAGCAAGACAAGTTCTCTAAAGAACAAATCTACACAGCAAGTAGATATTTTTTTACACATGGTGTTACCGCAAACCGAATATATACTGATACCTCACCATGCAATGCCTCAAAACCCATAGACAATAGGATCCCCAGTTGGACAGTATGTACAAAACCAAAGGGAGCTGTTGCCAAAAGGTTTCAAAAGAGGGACAATAGGAGGTGTGGGGGAGGGGGAGGGATGAAGGGGGGTGTTTTCTGCAAGGTTTAATCTAGGATTGTTACATATTAACTCACTTGTTACAAGAAAAGATGACTTCATTCACATCCTGGCAAGATTCCCTTACTGTGATCTTATCCAACAACCAACCGGAATCTAAACAAACAATAAAAACAACAGTTCATTCAAATCCATCTAGGGTTAGAAAATCTATAACTACAATGATTATGGTCCAAAAACAGAATGAAGTAAGCTGATGAAGTCAGTTGTAAAGACAATAGATTGACCTGACCTGACCTGAGCCCTGACCTGACCTGCACAAAAAGCAGATAAGCACAGCAAAATTATGCTTACCAGAATAAGGTTACCGGCCAAACTACCATGTCACATGTACAATTCGTGACTGGTATCCTGCTGATTTCTGCTTAGCAGAACATTGTTAAGCAATGTTTTCTGCTTTAGCAGCTCTATGAAATTGGCTCCTGGATCATGACCATGGCCCAATTTCATAGAGGTGCATAAGCACAAAAAGTAGTGCCTAAAAGCACAACAAAACTGTGCTTACCAAAATAAGCTACCAGCCAAAACACCATCTCTCATGTACTATCTGTGGCTGGTATCCTGCTTATTTTGCTAAGCAGAAATTAATTAAGCAGTATTTTCTGCTTAAGCAGCTCTATGAAGTTGGGCCCATATGCTCATACCTTTAAACCATGCAACTTACCTGGTTCACTCCCATCGTGTCCAACAATGCATTTCTCTAGTTGACCTAGTGACACTGCTTCTAGCGAGAGTTTATCGGTCTGGCCTTTGCTGAATAGTGTTGTATCCCCAGGGTGTCTGACTATGTTTCTCCTGCCTGTATCACTGTGTTTGCCTCTCAGGGTAAGGTAGACATTGGATTGTGTACCAGCATCGTCTTCATCACCAGTGACAACTTCAATGTCATAGGTAACGACTGCAAACAAATTAGACAATCATTTTATATCATCAGCTGTTATTGATTATTATCTGTTTATTACTTAGGCCGTTTCCTTCTTGGGAAGCCAAAGAAGATGGGACTCAACTGATGTAATCGATTGTGTATGGGTAACAGACTAGGACATTGATTTAGAAGAATGTACTCTGATCCAGTGGCATAGCCAGGCGTTTCGTGGAGGCACAGGGCATTGTTCAAGGGGGGGGGGGGGGTGGTCGGGCAGGGGGACTGGTTTGTCAGTGGTGGGGGGTCATGCTTTTATTTGGGGAGGGGGACGCTGCAGGGAGCCACCATCCTCTTATATTCTTGGCATTTTGTGGCTGCGGTAGTGATCCCGATCGGATATGTTCACTACATAGATTATACAAATACACACTTTCCTCGTTTTCTTTTTCTTTTTGTGAGCACTATCGCCAATTTTTTTCGTGGGGGGGAGGGGTGCACCTGGGGGGTCACTGGAAATTGGTGAGGAGGGGGGGGGGGACGTGCCCCCCGAGCTATGCCGCTGCTCTGATCAGATTGGGATCTCTCTCATGGGTAATGATTTTGCATGATTTGGAGATGGTTTTGGTTTGAATCATGTTTTTAATGCTGTACCTTGTGGTAGTTGTTTCTCCGGCCAGACTGCAGGAATCTCCACAATGCTATCACATCCTTCCATGTCTCTGCTCAACCATCGAGACAATGTGTAACTAAACTCTGCCTTGGTATCAGTATCCTTCAATTTGATCTGAAGAGAAATATAGTCAGCAGGTATGCACAGTCAATATGACATGCTAAGGACTTCAGATGATTTTAGTAATACCTACCATTAATCTCATGAATGTGGTAATAATAGACGATGTGACCTGTGACATTACATGTTTTCAAAAGAGCCACAGAGCCTGGGCTCGATTTCACAAAGAGTTCAGACTGATCGTAACTGCAAACCCATCGCAGTTGCTTAGCAAAGAGTGATGTCACAATACAAATCACTATGGTAATACTGATAACCATCTTTAAGATGTAATCTTAGTGCTTTGTGAAATGCGGACCCCTGGACTTCCGGCGGGCACATTTGTACACAGCTCAATGGAAGAGATACAACAAATCTATGTCAATGGAGATTGCACTTCTGATTTTCCTCAACCTTTTGATAATGAAGAAGGGGTGGACACCTCAAAAGCTGTACAGACTTTGCTTTTGAAATTGAATTTGCAAAATGAGACACAAACTATAACATTTCCATTGAGCCTGTGTAGCATCTTGCCCATCAGGAATAGCATTATAATGCACGAGGTCACCACTCTGTAAACAAATGTAACTGGTCTATAGTGTGAAGTTTGAGACCAGGACTGCGTTCCAGACCCATTTCGCGCAAATGTTTGTGATAGTTTGCGACTGATTAGAACGATTGGTTGCGCACTTCCTTGGCAACGTTTGCAAAGTAGAGCGCACCCTTGGTTTAAGCATCTTGAGATTATTATGCACCTCTCTCCCTCTCCAACCTTCCCTTGATCAACACCCTTACCGTAGCTGTAGAAGTTGAGTTTAACTTTAAAGGCACATTACAGAATTGGTAGTTGTAAAATATACTTTTGATCACAGATTTACATAAAACTTACACGGTCTAATGATGATGATAGTAGAAAACATCCCTAGAAATATTTCTGTCTGAAATGCCATATTTGATGAGAAATAAATCAAACTAATTTCCGATTGGAGTTTATCGCTCATGAGCGTTTTATTCATGCATTGTATAACACATGCAAATTTATGTTTGCACTATTTTCTCGTGACCCAGATGGCCGATCGATCTCAAACTTCTACAGGTTTATCAGTTTATGTATATGGTGGATTATATAAAGTGCTTACACTGCCAGCAACTGTTTTGTTAGCAAAAACCAATTCTGTAATGTTCCTTTACGGAATGAGTGAAATCATATCTTTAATGACCATACAGGGATAACAAATAAACACATACAGACCTCATGGTGGTATACACTGTATACAAATTGATAATTGATAATTTCAGATACCTGCATTAACTACAATGTCACAGCGTCACAGTTTTGTTTTATTCAACTGAAACTAATGTAACCAAAACAAGGATGATAGAGGTCTTGTACAGGATATAGTCTGGTTCTTCCTTTTGTACTTCAAATCAGTAGCAAAAATTGCCATCATACACAGGGAACAAGATAAGATGGTGACAGCATGTAGTCTCATAGCCTGCCCGATATGGGGTAGAGGGTCCCCCCCCCCAATGTTCCCATACTATAACACACTATTTTCCTCTTGTATAGAACTCCCCCCCCCCTAAAATCCTCAAAAGAATTCCTGAGATTCCAAGCACACAATGAAGACACAATAGGAGGGGGGTACCCTCTGCCCCATATCGAGCACCAATTGTGCAGTCTGTTTGTGAATGTAACAATTCTTTGTACCTTTTCTACAAACCACGATGACTGGTCACCCTTCCCATCATGCTCCAGTCGTACTTTGTAGATTTCCCCCACCTCACCAACATTGATCTGAAGATGTAACAAATATTGATAATAAAGAAAAAGTAGCATTAGAAGTATTAGTTGTTTGAATCATTTGTCAATCTCCCCGACTAACCCTTCTTCCTGAATAAATGAAATGTGCATCAGATGATAAAAACTTTTAAAAAAATATGTACATAAAGTTTCAAAGGCAGGATATATTTTTGGTAATTGTCGAAGACTAGTATCCTCACTTGGTGTATCCCAACATATCAGATTTCAGGCCAATTCTTTGAGCCTCAAATAACTTATTACTTCTAGACAGGCTGGTGGGTTGCCGTGGGGCATATTTTGCTTCGTGGTCAGATGTTGGTCAGTTTGCAAAATGTAGTTTGGTTAATTGGTTGCATTTGTAACAAACTGTTCATGGTTTTAAGATCATGTAATTTTACTCCGTATTCAATTAGAATAAAAGGGCTGCTCAAGCCACACAGTACAAACGCCATGTGTCTTTACTTGTCGCATGTGGTAATAAGCATTCAATAACAAACCTGACAATTTGGGCTCATTTGGTCACTGAAAATGCAAGAAAAATAATGAAAGAAAAAACACCCATGTTGCATAGAATTGTGTGCTTTCAAATGCCTGAGAAAGGCTTCATGCCTGACGCCTTTCTCAGATCCAAATATTTGAGTGAGAAATGACCTCTTTCTCAAAAAAACAACATTACTTCAGAGGGAGTCGTTTCTCACAATGTTTTATAATATCAGCAGCTCTCAGGTGCTCCATACCAAGTAAGTTTTTATGGTAACGTATTTCTTGAGTAATTTACCAAAAGTATCCATTGCCTTTAAGAGAAATATAGTAGAATCTTAGTATCACTCCATACTGTGACTTTCCCACCCTATCTTTTCATTCCATCATGGGTTATTGCAAAAGAAACGGTCACAGCCAAATGTCAAATTGAACATAAGCAATAGTTTGACTTGAAGGTTTGCATGGTGGAAAGACAATAATGTAAGAAATTTGCGATGACACCAGAGGTTAGATCTCTTGCAGACGGACAGAGTATACTGTAGCGACCGTGCCGATCGACCAGTAGGGGGCGCCAGCACGACTCCACCGCGGAGCCACCGCTGGGCCGCCCCCTGCTGGTCAGTCAGGAAACCCGTTGCCAGAAAGGCGTCCCCTCGTCATTCTGTCATGTAAAGTTTTGATTGTATGACGTGTAATAAAAAGCTCTCGCCTGAGGCTCAGAAAAACCAAACAGAGTTCTCCAATTGCTTATTTAAGTTGTGTTCTTTGCTAACCCCGGTCAACGCTACAATACTGTCCAAAACATTGAGTCCATCAGTTCTCCTCAGAACCATCAATCACTCAAAACAGAGATCTAACCACATGGAGTCATCGTTAATTTCTTATGTCATAAACACAATAATCATTACACATTGTTCACAAAATATGAGACAAAAAAGAACAGAAGAAAACAATAAATCAATGAACATAAGAATGATTCAAGAATGATTTCATTCATACTGACCTTGAATTCTTGAGTTTGTCCTTTTTCCATCTTAGCAAGTTGATTTTGTTGGCCCAGTGGTAGAGCTTGACTCACATCTTTATCCCCATATACAGTCATAGACACATTGGCTTCTATATCAGCATTGTCTTTATCTCCAGTTGTAATGTACACTATCCAATCACCCTCTGTGCAAATCAAAACAAGAACTCAAATATCAAAACCGAGATTGCTTTACAGCCATACTTAAAGGCCCTGTACACTATTGGTAAGATCGAAAAACACAATGTTCACAGATTCACACATAACTTACATGATTTAAAGTAAGTAATGGTAGAAAGGGTTCCTTAAAATGTTTCTGCCTAAAATGCTATTGTTTCTGAGAAACAAGTAAAACAATAGTAATTATCGCGCGCGATAATTTGAAAAAACAGAAAATAACATAAGATCTCTTTTCACTATTTTCTCGTGACCTCGATGACCAATTGAGCTCAAACTTTCACAGGTTAGTTTGTTCATGCATATGTTTAATCACACAAAATGTGGACACTGATTTTGAGCTGTTACCAAAAGTGTACAATACCTTTAAAGCAATCACACATTGTGTTTTAATTCACAACAGACCAGGCCTGGAATTTCATCTTTGAGAGGGCAAGGAAAATCTTCAAGTCTATGGGAAACATTTGAAGGGGGCACCAAGGCCAAGACCAGGGCAACGGAGGCCATGGCCTCCGTGTAATTCCAGACCCGACAGACATCTAATTTAATAATGTTCCTGTGTTACTAACTAATTACTTGTTCTCCCTCTTCCCACCTTTAATTTTATCCTTTGTGTTTCTAACCTATGTGGTCAAACCAGCCCCTCCCATTACCCCCCCCCCCCTGTCACCCTCAATCATTGTCCATCCCTTGCTTTTTCTTTGTGCTTTCTGTCCCTCTCTCTTTTCGTTTTTTCCCCACTTGACTATAACTGATTATGTGTGTTGTGTTGTCATTTAGCCTTCGAGAAAGACTCTGCTAGGGTCGAAACGTCAGGCCTCTTAACTATTTTTTGCATTTATACCACAGGTCCTTTTGGTTGGTAAGCAGTTTGCAACAGCTAATTCTATTTTCTGTGTTACAAACTGGTAGACAATTTTTTGAGCCGCTTGTCAAGCTGGTAGAGGCAAGATTTCAAGCTAATTTGGTTTATTTCAACCTGCAAGAGTGACTTCATGCTTAAAGTGGTGTCTCATCTCTGCGATTGATAATCTGGGGGGAAATGTGTTCAAGTTTTTGGCTTTTGTTGCCCAAAGTGTTGCCTAAAGTATGTGTTTTTGCAAAAATAATTGATGTGCTTCAATGAAGAATAGTCGGTGATAATTGCATGGTGTCTTTTCAGTTTTACTGTGATTCACTTCAACTGTCTAGTGCAATGAAGTGTTACTAGCTAATGGAATACCAAGGTTTATGACTTTCTATCTACTCAAAGTCACAATGGACCTTTCCCATGAAAGATGCTAATTACATTCACGCAGGCGTACAGACACTATTGGTTGGCAAACGCCGTAGAGTTGTGCACTAGGCAGACACACAAACGCGTGTGCGTCACGCCACCATCAGTCCCATACAAAAAAGGCGCGATATTCACTCATTTTGCCAACCAGTAAGGAGAGTGCACATGCGCGACATGCAATTGAAATATTTCATGGGAAAGGTCTTTTGATTGAACTTACTTGTTTGGACTGGTTCCTGACCCTCAGGGAGTTCTGCTACAGTCTGACTTGGTGCCTCATTGGTAGGTAGTAGGTCAATATGGACTGGCTGCTCAAGTTGGTCCTTGTCACCCAGCCAACTATACAAGAACATAAAACACAAATTATGACTAAATGAAAGGTATATCTATATATAACTGTTGTTTCCTGATGGATGAGTTTTTTTATATGCTGCTGTTGGGAATTAAGCTAGCATTGTGTTACTTAGGGGTCTTGTGGATTTTGTTCGGACTGTATTTCTATGAGAGACATGGTTTTACTCGCTGAAAGTCATACAGTTCTTCGATGCACTAAAGACATGCCCTATGCCATCGACCCCACTGAGCCCTCAGTGAGCCTTGCAGTTTTGGAGGCTCTGGAAGGTTTGCAGGTCATTGTATTTAACTAAGTTGTGTAATGTGAGTTAAAAAAAAAACTTTCAAAGGTTGTGGGTGTGATTTCTGTCCAAGATGCTTCACCATTTGCCCACTCAAAAAATGGGTCAAATTTTTTCCATGTAGTTGAAAATACGTGTGAGATAAGGTTTTTTTTCGCATCTAGAGAGCAAAATCTCTGACTAAGCAAACTCAGCTCGTGAAAGCTCACAGACTGTTTCCTAAAGGGGCACTATTGTCATGATCACAGCAGGCCGTGGCTGTACATGGAACTATGAACTCTGACCCAGTTACTGCACGCGCATGCCCTCCCTCCATATCATATCTATGTAGGGCGTGCGCAGTAATTGGGTGAGAGTTCATAATTCCATGTACAGCCACAGCCTGCTTTAGTCATAGCCCCTTCAATTCTTTCCTATTTTAAATACTCATGCCATGGCTGTGTTGAAACACCTGCATCTCAAGCAGACAATTCACAGCAGTAACACCTTGAAACAAGACTACCAACTTTACCTGTTATGACTGAATTCTGTTTCCATGGCAGCAAATTCTCCTTCTTTAAGGATAAGTTTATCAAGATACCACGGAGCACCAGCCGCTTTATCAAGCACTACTCTTGTTACACTTCCAATGGACACCGCTTCAAAGTCAAACACATCCTTCTGTAATGCAATGAAATATACCGTTATATCAAAGCTTAACTTGGATAAGTAGCATGATTCAAATCTAAGTGGCTATACTTTCCAAGCCGAGTCAACTATCAGTTCGCTTAATGGGAGAGTTTCCCATTGGTAAATACTCCAAAACTTAAGGACCATAAAAACTTAGAACTTGGTGAGAAGCACTGGGTAGGCATACACACCGTTGTGGGGACTTTTACACAATGGAACAAAGGTCCCCACAACTTTTTTCTATGTTAAACTGGGTCCCCACAAGGGAATTCTTCAGAAAAGGGAACAATAGAACAAGAATAGGAAGTCCCCACAATGGTGTGTGCAAAAGTATGTGTGCAGCTGTTGACAATGTGTAACACTTAGAGAAACGATTCCCTTCAAAGGAATGTGGTTTTAGAGAGAGGGATTCTGAGGGAATCTGAGAAAAGTTTCTGCATGAAACGTCTCTCAGATTATTCTTCCTGCGTGGAGATAACCGCTCCAGATTTTAAGCGACATCTCAAACCGCTACCACCGTTTAAAATGAAATTTTCACAGGTTAGTTTTATTGTATGTGTCTACATTTATATAGGATTAAAATAATCTAACGATTCTAAAATTCAAAGGTAAACTTTGACATTAATGCAACACACAACCTTGTTCCAGTGTTGTGGTACAAAACTGGTTCTGAAGAGAAAATTTAGTAAAGGTTGAATTGTCAAAACGTAGCTTTTCACATAAAATATTTACATAAGAAGATTTTTGGAAACATTCTCTAACCACGAGCTCAGCATAAAAAACAAATTGGAGTATAACAGTGGTACCTTCTGGGCTTTGTCAAACGGTTTTTCTCCATCCCTAGGCTTGTTGAGAAGTCTCCTGCCAGTGTCACCATTCTCTCCATAAACTGTCACTGAAACTTCTGAGTCAGTCCCTGCATCTTCAGCTTCACCAGTGAAGACTTGCATATAGTACCGAACAACTTATGATAAAACAGACGGCATGGGTCAGATAAAGTCATGCCAATGTTTAAATGCATTAAAGATACTGGACACCTTTGGTAATTGTCAAAGACCAGTCTTCTCACTTGGTGTATCTCAAAATATGCACAAAATAACAAACCTGTGAAAATTTGAACTCAATTGGTCGTCGAAGTTGCGAGATAATAATGGAAGAAAAAACACCCTTGTCCATGTTGTCACACGAAGTTGTGTGATTTCAGATGCTTGATTTCGAGACCTCACGCGTGAGGTCTCAAAATCGATTCAATATTTTACTGAGAAATTACTTCTTTCTCAAAAACTACGTTACTTCAGAGGGAGCCGTTTCTCACAATGTTTTATACTATCAACAGCTCTCCACTGCTCGTTACCAAGTAAGTTTTTATGCTAACAATTACTTTGAGTAATTACCAATAGTGTCCAGTGCCTTTAAGGAATCTTTCATAAACATATAAACTTATGGATAACTTCAGAGAATGTATATGGCTTCAAATTTGTAAATTGCTGACTCTCTTCTCTTGTGGAAGAAGCTGGCCTAATTTCAGTAAGCTACTATGGCAAAAACAAATTCCAAGTACAGAAAGATCAAACTTAGCAACAACAGGTAATCAGCCACAATGCCATTATAGTGTTCATTGTTGTGACTAGTTTCCTTGCTAACCAGTTTTTGTTTTCTAGCTTTTAGCAAAGAAAATATTGTTTTATTATAACACTTGGATCAGATTTCAAAATTGAAATCTCTTGAAGTTGGGCCCATTTTCATAGTGCTGCTTAAGCACAAAAGTAGCTAAGCACAACAAAATTATGCTTACCAGAATATGGTTACCAGCCAAAACGATATGTCACATGTGACTGGTATCCTGCTTTTTTTCGCTTAGCAGAATTTGTTAAAGCACCGTTTTCTGCTTAAGCACCTCTATGAAATTGGGCCCTGGAAATACAGACATATTTACCTTGGAGTGGTTCTTGGTCTGATCTTAATACAGGAATCTCAGCCACAATGTCCTCTTTGCCGTCATTCTCAGTCAGAGATAACCAGCGGTTATATTCAAACCTCAAACACCCATCAGAGAAGCAGTCTTGTACATCAACCTATTGCAACAAATAAATCAGAGTTCAACCGAAGACTCTCATCCGAGAAGCAGCTAGTCTTGCAAAGTTAAACCATTACTGCTGGAACCTTATCACCCTTACCATTGTAATAAAATCAAACTGTTCCTAAGTTGCCTTGAGGTCATGTGTTAATGCTTTGAGGTCATGTGTTAATGCCTTGAGGTCATGTGTTAATGCCTTGAGGTCATGTGTTAATGCCTTGAGGTCATGTGTTAATGCCTTGAGGTCATGTGTTAATGCCTTGAGGTCATGTGTTAATGCCTTGAGGTCATGTGTTAATGCCTTGAGGTCATGTGTTAATGCCTTGAGGTCATGTGTTAATGCCTTGAGGTCATGTGTTAATAGCCTGTGTTAACTTTTTACCAGTTATCTAAATTAGTATTCTCTGTTAGCAGCTATTTAAATTTTTCAATGATTTGAGGCAGACAAATCTTCAAGTATGTGCAATTGTACTAATTTTATTTTTCTTGAATGTTAACCAACCCATATGGGCTTTTCTTAATTTGTTTAATTCATGTTTTCTGTGATTTTGATGTTTTTAATATTGCAAATTATCATGCAATTTGACTTTTGGGTTACAATGTGATAATGTGAAAAAAATATACCATATGTACACATCATGAGGGACACACACTTGCAATGTGACATTGAGTAAGATTGTTTTCTTACCTGTTTCAAGTGCCACGATTTGTCCTTTCCATCTTGTAGCTGTAATCGTATCTTGTAGATATCCCCTATATACACACCAGGCTCAAGCTGTAATCAAAGAGTCAGAAAATCTGTCACTTACAAACTCTTCATTGAAATGTCTGTCTTTTTCTGGCACGCACAAACTGTAGTGTTATGTACAAGTTCAACTAGAATGTATTTACACCGTTCCAAGTGTTCTATCCCTACTCCTAAACTGCCCTCATGAGTCCAATTCTATAACAATTTGAAACGGTAAACTAATTTTTGTCCTGAAGGAAATGGATGAAATGAAGTGTTTTACAACAATGTCACCAATCCCCACATTAAATTTATCACGACTTTTTACCAAATTTTTGTAATTTGTTTAAATATTTACACGGTATACATTGACAATGGGCAGTATCACAAAAAACAAATTAACAATAACAATTGATGACTTCACCTCGAATTCAGCCATCTTGCCAGGCTCAAAGTTTCCTGTCTTCCCATTGGTTAACACCATGACCTTTGACATTCCTTTGTCACCATAAGCGACCAATGAAACCTCAGCATCTGTGCCACAGTCAGGTGTATCGCTAGTGTGTACAGTACACTTCCATTTTTCTGAAAAGTAAATCAAAAACAAATTTTAAGTATATGGGTTTTGAGGCATTGCATGGTGAGGTATCAATGTATATTCGGTTTGCTGTAACACCATGTGTATATCTACTTTGCTGTGTAGATTTTGTTCTTTAGAGAACTTGTCTTGCTATTTGTTCTACTACAGCGGAGTAGATTTTCGGAACTCAGGAGACTTCTCAGTTCTGGAAAGAACTGTTCTGCTTATTAACTACTACCTGGGCGGAAGGTAGGAAATCGGCCTGGACTACTACTTACACTTACTGGATCGGGGGAACTTCTTGTTTTAACCCTTTCAGCCCCAAGGGCGACTATAGTCGCCCAAGATAACACACAACAAAGCACTCAAGCCTGGGCACAAAGGCCATTTGTTAAAAAGCTGTAGTTTTGTCCATGTTCACCCTCCATACCCAAGCTTACCATCATTGGAAAGAGAAAGATCGGATCTTTCCAATGACGGTAAAACAAAATAGGGTTGTTATTTGCAATCGCTTCAAATTAGAGTAGAAAGATCCGAAATGCCAAATACCTACGGAGCGCCATAAGGTTGTGTGCAAAAAAGTGTTTGGGTTTTCAGAACACATTGAGGAAACAAAGACCAAGAACTGGGACCTTTTTTGGCTGATTTAAATGATTTTTGAATTAAATGAAAGGAAATTCAATGAGTAAGACAATTTTTGTTACTTATTATGCTTTAAAATAAAATCTTCAAGGTATTAATAGAGTTTGGTAAAATCAAACTTTGAACACAAGCTTCCTGTTTTGTGAAAAAGTGTGGTTCAGGCTTGAGTGGTCAAAGAATGTGGGCTCCAGCAGTTGTTTATGTCAAAAGAACTTGGGGCTAAAAGGGTTAAGTAGTCAGTTTGAAGGAAGTAATACAACTGCAAGTCTGTACTCTATCTACCTATTCAGTAAAACCCTCACCTTGTAGAAGTAACTCAACATCATTCACTGCTGTCTTGAGCTCTTCCTTCTCCTCATCCATTGCTCCAATCCATTGTGAAGATATGAAGATGAATTCCTCCTCAGCCTTAGGGTTAGTCTTAATCATCATCTTATCTAGATACCATGAGTGGGCGGAGTCAGGAGAGGGGTTACTCACTGAAACACGGTGGATCTTCCGAAGATCAGCAGCTTGTACACTGAATGTATCAATCTAAATAGAATAATAAATCATTAATATCAATTAGTCTAAAAAGAGAGACTACGACATCTCACTTCAAAAGAGAACACTAAATTCCAATCTGCTCTAGTTTTCAAAAACAAGGGAGAGTACAGTATACATTATTTGAAGAGTACATCCACAAGACAATAAAGTTAGTTTGATATTGGATATTGGACATTCACATAGGTTTGTACAGCGAATATCGATGTTGGTTTTTTGATATTGGAGATTGGACATCCACATAGGTTTGTACAGTGAATGTGTTCCTTGTACATCGATGTTGAAGATTGGACATTCATATAGGTTTTCAAGAACTATCTCATTCACTGCCAGTCCAACTTTGTGCACATTTTTCTCTTTTTCTCACCTGTCCTTTTGCAAACTTTGTTTCATTGTTTGACTCAACTAGAAGGCGTTGACCACTGTCTCCTCTGCTTCCGTGAAGGGTGACATAAATGTCGCCCTCTGTGGTGGCATTCTCTACATCGCCAGTGTGTACTTTGACCTGGTAGTTGTGAACTTTAGCAAAATAAAGAAAACTTTAAAATCAAACACCTTTTCAAAGAATCTTTTTGTTCAAAAATTGTGTTCGGACTCTGTTTGACTAATTAGCTGAAAGAAATTGATTTATTGCACTTTTCTAGAACAGTAAGGTAATTTCAATTGTTACTTTGACCTCTTTGGAAATATAGCAGTGAATCTAGTGCCATCACTGTGGTCTTTCAAGGATTAAGAAATGTCTATGTAATAGACCTTTATCATAGTCGGCCATCTTGACTTCTCCCATTTAGAGCAATGGAACCAAACCGAGCCTTGAAGGAAAAATAGTCTGGTTCCTATTTGTACAATGAAGGTTATTATTCATTGCTGATATTGGATACAAGGAACATGACCAAGATGGTGGCAGCGCGCTAATAGTCTGCAACTCTTGAAGTATCCTACCTTGGAGTGATTCTTGCTCATCTCTGACGGCAGGTAACTCGTGACATATCTGCTTTGTGTCTTTATCACGGCTAAACCAACGATCAAACACAAACTGAATCTCTTCAGTAGAATCAACATCCTTCATTGATACCTGGCAGAGGCAATGATACAAATATAAACAAATACAAGAATTAATTGCTTGTCGGCATTTGTGGTTCAGGCAAGAGAACAAAAAACGTCTTGTTTGTAATGGATGTCAAAAGTCATAACCAAAGTATAGTCCAACAATCTTTCAGTCACTTTTTTTAAAGTATTATAGTGTGGTAACCAGGCGCAGTTCTAGAGCCAATTGTTTGGGGCTTGACCCTTCGCACGTGACGTCACTCTCTAACTTTTGCTACTGCTATTTCACATATATTTTAATGTATTTGGCGCACGAGATTGGTTTTTATGTTCATGTAATACAAAATAAAACGAGGCAGAAGCGCTGACGGAAACCGCAAAATCTAAGCATCACGCTTGTCCAACTGTGGCTTTCTGTTTTTGCTCTGCATTTATGGCTTCCCATTGTTCTCCAACCTTTGTTGGCACAATTTGAGGCTGTGACGTTGCAATGGAAAGGTCTATATTCTGATAAATGACAACTCAATGGATGTATTGAATGTACTTACTGTATTGACATGCCAAGCTGGATTCTCTCCTGTATTATCGTGCTGTAGACGGATCTTACTAATAGCTCCTATCTCACCAACTGAGATCTGTAACATATTACAAACACACATGCATCATTTCATTTATTTCATTCTCTTTTGTGGCGTGTCGTGGCCGAGTGGTCTAGTTCACCGAACCCAAGCTCTGGTGTTGTCAACAGCACAGTGTGGGTTCGAATCCCGGTCATGGCACTTGCACCCTTGAGCAAGGCACTTAACCATAATTGCTTCGTAAAAAGTTGGGAAGGTAGTGCATTCTGCTCTACCAACCAGGATCCTAGTGGATGATACCATGCCTACATCCTTACGGCTGTGAAGGGGGTAACCCTGTTTCAGCTCCAGGAGTAGGTGGCAACGTGCCCCTGGTGTCAGTTGATTTGGGTCAACAGCCCAAATCAGTTAAGTGTAGCCCTCACCTTGAAGTGGCCGTTCGGCCTTGTGAGTAAGGCGATATCTCATTAAAAAAATTAATTAACATTTAAAATTTAATTAACTCACATTAATTCAAAGATAGTCAACAATGTGGTTGATTATAAAAATCTGACATATCCTCGTTTGAAGACTCAATATCTACGCCACCTTCCAACCATGGAGGACCTATGATGGAGGATGGACCTTTTGGTTGATATCTCAAATGATACATTTACATTTTCACTCTCTAGTCAAATGATAGCCTTGAATTTAAAATAGCAAACAACCAAACACCTACAATCCTGGCCAAAAAATGTTGGACCACCCAAGAATAAACATACCCGTCCCCCCGCTCAATGTTGTTCACCCTTGCTGGAGCGCAAAATCGCACGATGAGATCCAACATTGAATGGGAGCCAGGGGTTGATGGTTGATGGTTGCTAAACCAGGATGGTACACCAGGGGCCCAATTTCATGAAGTTGCTTAAGCACAAAGTTTTGCTTAAGCAAAAAATCCTTGCTAAGTAAAATCAGACTACCGGCCAAGACTCCACTAAGTTGTTATGCTAAGTAAACGACAGCTAAATACCAGTCACAGGCAATGTATATGTCATGAAATTTTGGCCAGTAACATGTGTAAACTAAGCAAGCTATTTTCGTTCTTAAGCAAATTTGTTTCTTAAGCAGCTTCATGAAATTGGGCCCTGGTGCTTAGTGTCGGGAGGGAAGAACACATATCCAACTCAGATCTCTATCTCGGGTTTCCCAAGCTTAGTGCCAAAATCTGCGCAAAGAAGAGTCAGGTTTGCAGGGGCACTGCTATCGTCACCCTGAACTTTCAGCCAGCAAGCTTGTCCTCTGGGAGCCCGAGCAAGGTCCAGCCCAAAGAGGACGAGGTCACCTGACTTTATGTGGACGTACTAAGAAGGGACACTGGGTTTTGTGACAGCAGATGAAATATCTACATGCATGAGGGACAGAAAGATCTGGGGACAACTCTATCGTGACCATAGAGTTATATATAAGAACTAGAGGGCGCACTGGCAATACTGCGTGGAGACACGAGCGCCATTTTTTAGAGGGCAAAATTGAGTACGAAGTATACGATGTGCGTATGGAAAATGCACGCATCACGCGCTCGGTGTTCATGTTGTTGTTTTGCGTACAGTAAAGTAATGGTAGTAGTACTTAAAACATGGCCACACCACCCGCGCGACGAGTCACGTAACTTGGCTACTGTGCCCTCTAGTTCTTCTATATAACTCTATGATCGTGACATCATTGACCGAGGAAACCACTCGAAATAGAAGAAGAAGGGGTAATAATAGTAATAGTGGCTTCTTATATAGCGCTCATATCCGTCACTCAGTGACGCTCAAGGCGCTTCAACATTCATTATTTTTCCTGCAAGGTATTGTGGAGCTATGTTTTGAAGTATTAGACCTATTCCTTTACATAGCACCATGTAATGGTTTACAAGGTGCTGTCGCGCAATATGCAGCCAGGGGGGGGGGGGGGCAACGATTTTTGACCAGGATTGTGGCTTGCAAGAAGCCCACTACACACACCTCAAATTCCTCCTCAGAGCCGGGCATGAATGCTTCTTTCTCCAACGGATGCTGAGATTTCTGTCCCTTCTCACCGTATACCGTCAGTAACACCTTAGCGGATGTCCCTACATCTGCTTGCTCACTAGTCTTGACCTTGACCTGCCAGTTACCTTTAGTGTCAGAGGTCACAGGTATGGGACATTGCACTTCACCCAGGAGGGGGAGGTTTCGTTCCAGTTTACGATCATCCACACCAGTATCTAACCATCTGGAATCAAACAGTGGATTTAACTTTGGTTAACTCGTTTTTTTCCATTTATTATCTATCAATAAGAGTACCTTGGCATTCTTGCTTTCATTTGCTACAAATGAAATAACTACAAATCACTTGCTACAAATTTAGTGTTAAACCACCCTCGCCGACCGATTTAACTCATTCGGGTTCAACCCGATTCGGTTAAGTTTTAAGAGCATTCAGACACACAAAGTTAAACCAGAATGAGTTAAAACTGCCTTAAAACCGACTTTAGTACTGTGTCTGAATGACCTCTGTTTGGATAAACGTGTTATTACATTATGACAGTACAGAGTTATATAATAATAATAATAATAATAATAATAACTGGATTTATATAGCGCCAAATTACCAAAGGATACAGGCGCTAAAGGAGAAAAGAAATACTAAAGTAATGGGGCCAACCAGCTACAAGTTGGAGAACAGGTGAGTCTTGAGACCTTTTTTGAAGGACGAAACAGTCTTGGCGTTTTTAATTGGGACAGGAAGACCATTCCATAGGCAGGAGGCAGCAGTGAAAAAAGCTCTCTCACCAGCTAGTTTGCGTGACTTGTTCACCACAAGGGAGATAGCATCACAGCTTCGAAGGGAGTATGGGCAGTCATGGATTTCAAAAAGTGAGGAGAAATAATCTGGAGCACTGTGGTTTAATGATTTGTAAGTATGGACCAATGTGTGGAACTCAATATGTTGGGCTATTGGGAGCCAGTGTTGTTGTCTTAGAAGTGGTGAGGTGCGGGAGTGTTTTGGCATCTGGAAGATAAGCCTAGCACATCTGTTTCGAAGACATTGGAGATGAGAAGTGTCTTTCCTGGATACGCCATTTTACAAACAACAGCCGTAATCCAGCTTCGACAGGATCAGGGCACGGACTGCATTATGGCACGCATCGAAGTCAAGAAATCTTCTGAATGCTTCTGTTCGCTGCTGTCACCAATTCGAGAGTCATTCACGCAAATGGCTGACCATGCAAAGAGCGAATAGGATGTATGACTTACCGTTTACAAGGGAAGACATACTGCGTAGTTGCTGACGTTGATTCCTTAACGGTCACTTTATCTAGAAACCAACCGGCACCCAATCCTTCTGACCCATGACCTAACGTGATGCTAGACGGCCGCAGGATATCAACAGCCTCAATAGTAAACAAATCAACCTGTAAATAAAAACAAACAGAAATGTAACGTTTCACACGTGGATCACAGTTGCTATGGTGAGTAGGGCCACCTACATCGGTCTGACCATGGAGGTAGAAATAACTACCTCCATGGTCTGACACAACCTTAGATTGCGCAAATAATCATAATAATAATAATAACTAGTTCTTACATAGCGCATTTCACAATAACGTATCAATTCGCTTTACATTAGTGCCCTGGTCATTGGGCCAATAGCATTCCTGTAATCTTTCTCAGCTCCCTGGGGAGTATACAGCCCTGTGCTGCCGTGGCGCTCTGAAGGCTTTTTTATACACAATATCAACCTCTACCCTCGCAGGTACCCATTTATACCCCTGGGTGGAGAGGAGCAATTATAGTAAAGCATCTTGCTCAAGGACACAAGTGTCACGACCGGGATTCGAACCCACACCCCGATGACTCGGCCACCAGAACTTGAATCTGATGCTCTTAACCACTCGGCCTCGACACCCTACAGCATTCCAACTTTTGGGAAACTCTTTTGGAAACTTGTGTGGGATTTTTTTATGTGAAGGACCAAAGATTTGACCAAAGAGTCCAAAAGGGACAGTATGGTGCAGATGTATCTTACCTGTGCATTATTGAATGTGGTTTTGTTGTTGGATTTGTGCAATACTCTCTTGCCTGTATCACCTCTCTGTCCGTACAGTGTGGCATAGATGACACCATCGTAACAAGCTGCCCCCTTATCACCAGTGTGTACCGACAACTCGTACTGATAAACTGTAGTAAGAAATAATAACAATTAACAGTGTCTATTGAATGCTAACTTGAATACCAGGGCCAAATTTCATAGAGCTGCATAAGCACAAAAAGTAGCTAAGCACAAAATATTTATGCTTACCAGAATAAGGTAACCAGCCAAAATACCATATCACAAGTACAATTTATGACTGGTATCCTGCTTATTTTTGCTTAGCAGAAATTGTTAAGCAATATTTGCTGCTTAAAGGTATTGTACACTTTTGGTAACAGCTCAAAATCAGTGTCCACATTTTGTGTGATTAAACATATGCATGAACAAACAAACCTGTGAAAGTTTGAGCTCAATTGGTCTTCGAGATCACGAGAAAATAGTGAAAAGAGATCATATGTGTTTTCTGTTTTTTCAAATTATCGCGCGCGATAATTACTATTGTTTTACTCGTTTCTCAGAAACGATAGCATTTTAGGCAGAAATATTTTTAGGAAACCTTTCTACCATTACTTACTTTAAATCATGTAAGTTATGTGTGAATCTGTGAACATTGTGTTTTTCGATCTTACCAATAGTGTACAGGGCCTTTAAGCACAAAAAGTAGCTAAGCACAAAATATTTATGCTTACTAGAATAAGGTAACCAGCCAAAATACCATATCACAAGTACAATTTATGACTGGTATCCTGCTTATTTTTGCTTAGCAGAAAATGTTAAGCAATATTTTCTGCTTAAGCAGCTCTATGAAATTGGGCCCAGAGCTCACAACATTCGCATCATCCTGTAATCAGCAAGATATTTAGAATAACATTCAACAAAATAGGGAAAAAAGTTTCCAAATTTGTTCATCAGAACATGGGAAGATTGGTTTATTTTCAGGGAACTTTCGGCAGAATCAGGGAGAGTTGGCTGCTCTGCCATACCAAAAAAGATAAAATAATAAATTCAAGTGCATGCTGGCAGATTGGAACAGTGGTCCTGACCATGGAGTTTTATGTGGGTGGGATTTTGTTTTGTCAATTATTTTAACTTAACATAGTTTGTGGCTGTGAAAATTAAATACATATATATTGTTGGTTTTGTAAGTGATAAACCATATGAAAGCAAAATTAATTCAACAAAATAACGAAGAAAACCCAAGAATAAGACTTGACCACCATTTCCGGTTACCGGTACTCAAATTTTGGCCACAACTGGCAGTCATACTGTCATTAAACCTATGTGATGGACGCACAAATTAAGGCATGATTGGCAAAAATAAGCATCCTCGTCCCAAGCTTTAATTCTGTTTCAATGTTAATTTGAACCAATTATTTGTATTATACAAACAATTTATTTACAACAACTTAGTTATGGGTATTTTTATTTTCAAAAATGTTGTAAAAATATAGTCTTTGTTCAAACTGTTTTCTCGTTTTGGATATGCGCGAGACTTGCAGAGTCTATTGTAAGATAAACTATTGTAGTCATAAACTGTTGCATTCCTGCACCCTATTCGCTACTTGCACGGATCGGCAATGTGCATGTAGGACCTCCACTTCATGCATCATTTGTATTGTGTTTACATGTATCTGTCTTGTGGTGTATTTACGTGGGGAAATACTTTAGTGTCAGAGTAGCCTAGCACACAATAGCTGCCATCTTGAAAAAAAGTGGTTTATTCACATGACCTTTGACCTGTATACATACATGGACTGTGCACTATATATATATTCATGATCATAAAGTCGTGCCACAGTGATACATTACATGTCTGGATGAAAGTGTCATGACATTACTGTGACAATACAGAGTTATATAATGCGTCTATTCACTGCTGTCCCCAAATTGAGGCTCTACAACCTCTGTTTGGATGAGAGTGTCATGACATTACCGTGACAATACAGAGTTATACAATGCTTCTATTCACTGCTGTCCCCAAATTGAGGCTCTACAACCTCTGTTTGGATGAGAGTGTCATGACATTACCGTGACAATACAGAGTTATACAATGCTTCTATTCACTGCTGTCCCCAAATTGAGGCTCTACAACCTCTGTTTGGATGAGAGTGTCATGACATTACCGTGACAATACAGAGTTATACAATGCTTCTATTCACTGCTGTCCCCAAATCGAGGCTCTACACGCAAACGGCTGACCGTGCGTAGGGCGAATGGCACAACCTTGCCAATCTGCTGCCATGATGAATAAGAACTATCATATCGTACCTGGTAAAGGTGGGATGTCTGGCCTAATGGCTGGTAACTCAATATAACCAGCTGTAATCTCATCACCACTGGTTTCTTTCTTAACATCTTCCTTCTGCTCTCCAGCCTTCTGCTCTCCAGCCTCCTCCTCCACCTTCTTCACTTCCTTCTTCGGTTTGTCATCCTTTTTACTTTTCTTATCATCAGCCTTTGTTTTCTTGGGCTTCTTTGATTTCTTCTCCTTCTCCCTCTTTTTATTCTTAGCATCAGATTTGTTCTCTACTTCAGGCTCAGTTTCTTGCTCCTCTGGTTTATCTTGTGATTCTGGCTTCGGCGACTCGGTATCAGTTGATGAGGCAGAAATGTCCTCGGAATGGCGGAGCCAACGGTCGATGAAAAAGTGAAATTCTTGGTTGGTGTCTTTGTCTTTCATTTTCACCTGGTAATTAAACAAGCCAAGATAATTCTCTTTATCTTAGAGTGTGATGGTACCAAAATAAATAATTATGAAAAAAAGGGTAAAGTTGTCACCTCTTGTCTCCAGATGCAATCCTTTAAACTTCAAGCCTGTTACGTCAAGACTTTTTACACCATCACAAAATGGAAAACAAGAAGTTTGGACACAACAGGGCTCTGTCTTTTATTGCTTAACAGTAAAGTTCATGACTTTTCAGGGGACAGAAGTTTGAAGAGAACAAAGTCTATCTTACCTTCTCCAAAAAGATGCTCTGTTTGTCATCCTTGTCTCTATCTTCATCTAAAATAAGACGAACCTTGTATATAGGACCAATATCACCGACCTCAATCTGAGAAAGAAATATACCAAAGTCATACAGACATGCTAATAGTCCTGTTAATTTCTTTTCCTTATTACTCTTATTTTCATAGGTTCTGCAGTAGATGTTTTTAAAGGCAGTGGACACTATTGGTAATTACTCAAAATAATTATCAGCATAAAACCTTACTTGGTAACGAGTAATGGGGAGAGGTTGACAGTATAAAACATTGTGAGAAACGGCTCCCTCTGAAGTGACATAGTTTTTGAGAAAGAAGTAATTTTCCACGAATTTGATTTCGAGACCTCAGAATTAGAATTTGAGGTCTCGAAATCAACCATCTGAAAGCACACAACTTCGTGTGACAAGGGTGTTTTTTCTTTCAGAGTTATCTCGCAACTTCGACGACCAATTGAGCTCAAGTTTTTACAGGTTTGTTATTTTATCCATATGTTGAGATACACCAAGTGAGAAGACTGGTCTTTGACAATTACCAAAGGTGTCCAGTGTCTTTAACTCGCTACTTATTGTCATATTCTAAATATATTTTGTAATTTTTTGTTAACTTTGCTTTATAAAACGCACTGATTCCTCCGCTTCATGCACTATATAAGTACTTTTTATTATTACTATTATTAATCAAGTTAAAGAGAAGTGCTCATGCAAACCATTGACAAACACAAAGTTTCAGTAAATTGTTACAAACATTTGGGTTGAAAAAGGAAAAATTGACTAGAGCTGGATTTGAACCTGCGACCTTCAGGTTTATGTGCCGGCGCTCTACCAACTGAGCTATCTAGCCCTATGTTGGCGGTCTCCCTATTTTGTCAATATCTTTGTTCAGGGTGCCAGTCAGAAGCCATACAACCATAAACTGCCTTGTAGCCTTGGATCACACTCAGGTTTACAAAAATAACCTAGGAAGCAGCAGCCATGGGATCACCTTAAGGGGATGCGACTTTTAATTTCAAATATCAAGTAACAAACCACAAGGAAAACAGACTGGGTAAATTTTAAAATAATTTGGGGTTGAACAGGGAAAAATTGACAGAGCAGGACTTGAACCTGCGACCTCCGGATTAATAAAAAGTGGCATCCCTAGAGCGCCGGCATGCTAACCCACAGGTTGCAGGTTCAAGTCCCACTCTAGTCAATTTTTCCTTGTCCAACCCAAACCTATTTAACAATTTACCCAGTCGGTTTCCCTTGTGGTTTATTACTTGATATTAGAAATTAAAAGTTGCATCCCCTTAAGGTGATCCCTCTGCTGCCACTTCCCAGTTTGTATTGCAAACTTGGGTATGATCCCTGGCTACAGAGCAGTTACAGGTTAAATGGCTTCTAACAATTTACCCAGTCTGTTTCCCATGTGGTTTATTAGGTGATAAATTGATCACACTTACATTGAAGTCTTTGACACATCCTGGTGGGAATGCAATTTCTTCCTTGTTGTCATCTTTCACTCCATTATCCTCAATCACAGCATCCTTCTCCTCAGGAGGACTGTCTGTCTCAGCATCGTCCTTCTTTTCCTCATTGTTCTCATCACCCTTATCCTCCTCAGCTTTATCCTCCTCCTGCGGCTTCAATGGTAGAACCTCACTGCTTCCCTTTACTCCATATACTTGAACAAAGAGATTAGAGTTTGTGCCCATTCCATTTTCCTTTCCAGGGGTGATCCAGACGGTCCAGTTTCCCTTGGACGCAGACTCCCCATCGTCCTCCTCATCTGAATCCTTGTCTTTAGGAACCTCCTCTTCGCCTGTACAAATAGTTCATAAAACCCAACTTTAAAAAGAGTACTACAGAAGGTTTTATAAACCTGTTTGATTCCTGAGTGGCACTAAGGGAATAAAAGAGTAGGCAAAGAGGTTTTAACCGGCGGTTTAAAACCGACAGGGTCATGGCTGTGTGATAAAGGACTGAGTCGAACCGCAGGGCCACGACCCTGCAAGGTTTTAAACTGCCGGTTACGACCGAGTCACTACTCTTTTATTCCCATTCATAAATGCCCTTTTTGTTAAAAAAGTGCAACATTGTTGGAAAATCTGTACAACTTTTCTTTTAACTTTCAATTCCAGTCATGTCCTCGGGCCTCCTTTTGCAAAGGAGTCAATAAGCACGCCACGCTCAACGGTTCTGCGTACGCGCGCACTAACATATTTTAGATTGAATACCAGTATGTAGTGATTGCATCTCGCGTACATTAGCGCCTGCATAACCTTGCGCGCCACAGCTGTGTTTAAACACTTCTAGCCGTGTTTATATCGCACGTTTAAACACGGCCATGTGATCTCCTCCGGACCAATCAGAATGGATGAACTGTCCCGGGTATTTATGAATACGGTTTCATACATACTTATCTGTGAGGTAATTAGGACACGCATGGCAAGGTGAATGAAGTATGAAGTGATGGAGCATGGCAGGTTTGGACAGTGATGGGTGTGATAAATATGAAACACTGGAATGTGTAGCAGACAACATTAAACATTGTTGGGTGTGTCTTTGCATGTAACCATTGGTGTGACATACATGTACAAATTGTGCCAAAGCGATGTGGTATTTGTGGATTATTGGACGGTGCAAATCAATGGGCGTGTCAATACCATGTGTGGCATATGAATCATGACATAGATGGGCGTGGTTGACATGGAACACAGGGGTATGTTATACACAACAGTGACAGAGTGGTGGTTGTTCCTACATGTAGCCTCTCCCCTATTAGCTCCCCAAGGTATGATCATGTATAAGCGTTTAGTTCAATCAAAGTAAACTGCATTAAAACAGCTTCTAGTTTAATCACAGTAAACCACATAGTAAACTGCTTTTAGTTAAATCACAGTAAACCACATAGTAAACTGCTTTTAGTTAAATCACAGTAAACCACATAGTAAACTGCTTTTAGTTAAATCACAGTAAACCACATAGTAAACTGCTTTTAGTTGAATCACAGTAAACCACATAGTAAACTGCTTTTAGTTAAATCACAGTAAACCACATAGTAAACTGCTATTAGTTTAACACAGTAAACCACATAGTAACTTGCTTTTCATTAAATAACAGTAAACTGCATTTTAATCTGAGTTTGCAGACCACTGAAGTTTTTACTTCCAAGCTGTTCTTGGTTCTAATGCTCCAATATTCAGAATGATAAATTGCTGGCTATATACATATTGTGCACGTGCTCATGGTTTGGTCAATGGAAGCGCATTTTGTGACGTGTAGTGCAATCTGAAATACACAAAGTGTTTTATTATCACATTGTTTGCCCAGTGCAACACCTTGACTATCGACAGGTCATTAGTGAGAGTGCAGTGAGAGAGGGGGTGGGGGGCTGATGGTGTTTTGTAGAAACTTGCCTTCAAGTTGTAATTCCCTCTCCGGTAAAGCTTTGCCTTTACGTCAAATTCATTAGAAATACAATTTATAAGTAAACCAAAATCAACAAACAAATCAAATCAACAAATGAAACAGAGCAAAGCTAACAAATCCAGATGTCAACCTGCTGTAATATAATCACATAAGAGCAGTCAAATGGTTTATTTCAAATAGATTTGTACATTTGTAAGTCAAGAAAATGCACCAACTCTCGCCAGAAATAGCAGACCCTACTGGAGAATGTTTGGTGTGTTCTACATATTGTGATGCGATCAAGCTAAATGAGTCGTTTGTCGGTAAATGCATTATTGAATAACAGGCAAAATAGGTCGACAGGGGTTACATTTTACACATCTCTTGGTGTTTTGACTTCCATAACTTTTGAACAAAGGTGGTATCAATAAGGGGTTTTCATATCCTTAAGAGCTGAGATTGTACTTCTTTCAAATAAATAATAAATTATAAAAAAATTGACAAGGGTCGAGAAAAGACTCATTTAGCTTGATCGCATCAATATGTAGTAATTAACCACAGCTCGTTTACCTAATTGAAGAAGCCAATGCATGCAATGATGACATCACATTATAATGATATGGGTTTGAAATGAGTGGAAGGGAATGAAGTCTGTATATGAAATGAATTTGGAGTTTTTCATACTGTAACAAAAAAGTGAAAGTAACACAGGTACTGTGCATACTTATCATGAAAAAAAACCAAAGACTTTAGTGTAAATAACTTTGAGTAAAGCATTGCACATGAATCTAGATACTCAGGGAACGAATGATCATGTACTAATTTGTTTTGATTTGTTATCACCGCTGCAGCTTGATTTGGGACAGCCATTTTGGTACTCTTCAAGCAATGGGCTTGGTTGAGACAATGCGGACCAATACAAAGGGTCATCTTGGAGCAAGTTCGGGTGGCGACTAAACTTGACTAGACCGACTAGACTAACCAGAAACCATAGAGCACAGGGAGATTGACTATATCGAACCATGCACTGGAGCATGGTCGACTACTGGTCAATTTGAGAGCTACGTAACAGTTTCTGGTCCCAATATACGGCTCTGGTCAAGTCTAGTCGCCCACCCGAACTTGCTCTTGGGTGTAATATTAAAGGGATGCATACAGTAGCATAGTAACATATCAAATAAAATACACAAACAAAACAAATTAAAATTAATTTACCCTCTAGTTGCAGATCAGCTTCAAGGACTGTATTACCGTCTTCCCCAATGATAGCGTTACCAAACCACATCTTAGATGCAAAGACGTATCTCGTCTTGGCATAGCGTCCTTCCTGAATACTGACTTTCTCTACAAACCACGTATCTTGTTTCTCATTGGAGCTAATGGTCAGGACGGCCTTGTGGAGTTGACCAACGGACACAGCATCAAAGTGGAACGTGTCAACCTGGATAAACAGAATTTGATGATAAATTAATCCTTCTGTACTTCCAAGAAGCACAAAGGAAACTAAGCTTTGGAGCCAGAGGAAGCAAAGCCTCTGTAAGGGGTCTTGTCAAAACCAATCCAAGACGTGTAGTCGGATAACAATTCTCTAATGTCAAATTTTTGTTGGATTTCGGTCGGACTGTATTTCTATGAGAGACATGGTTTTACTCACTGAAAGGCACACAGTTCTCCTATGCACTAAAGACATGCCCTATGCCAATGCACTCGGCTGAGCACTCTGCGGTTTGACTGGCTGATTAAATGAAACAAACTTGCAGTTTTGGAGCGATTTCGAAGGTTTGGAGGTCATTGTATTTAAGTAAGATGTGTAGTATGATTTTTTAGTGAGACATGTAAAGACCCCTGCTTGTTTTCAAGTATGTTCACACGCGTAGCTAACTTCGCTGCTAGCTAACAGCTGAAATATTTTACCTTGTGAATGCAAATGTTAGCTAACTTCGCTGCTAAGTCCAAAAGTTAAAACTTAGCACTAAAACTTGATACTTTAGCTACAGAGAAAGGAAATTGACAGTGTTTTTTCTCGAGTGAACGTACCCGACCTTAGCTAGCTGTAAACATTATTTCAGCTCGATGTTACAATGCTGTGTATTTTTTCCCTAGTGGAGTTGCACGTAGACCTATACATTTTTCTCCTCAATTGCCGCTGAATTTCTTTAAGTTTTACAATTAAGTTGACATCATCTAGGTTCCTTATGGCAGCTAATGCTGTATTTGTTTTTTATTTATGTATACAAGCATTTATTTATTGGTTCATTAGTTTATCTTTTCTAATTTCAAGTCTTAACATTTATGTATTTAGCTTTTATCTGTAAATTTAACGATTCGGTTATTTTTTGTTTTCCCTTTCCTTTAACTGGCAGTTTATCACTGTTGGTTTGGACAATAAAAAACAAATACAAATCATACTCATAACACAGAAAGGTAAAATAGATGAAATAATTTTTACCTGAGCGATCTAAGTCTCTGTGGTTTATCAACAAATGCAACCCAGGCACTATGAACATTTCCCGTGTTTTCTCCAACACCCAATTTCAAACAAGGTGAATTAACAGCGGGTTCAAAACCTTGTCCAGGATGGTACTTATCCCCTAGTTGTCCTGGACTAATTTTTGATACTAGGTCCCTAACCAATGCGAGTGTTGATGGCACAATAGCTAACTTACTCATTCTAACATCTGAAACACCTACCATTACTTTTCCCTCTTGTGAAACTGGTTGAGACGCTCTAGTCAGTTCATGTTTCATCATTTCACCACATGTTCCCATCATTGCAATATGTAGATTGGGGTTGGTTGAGGCACTCTCTGCATCTTCCTTGATGTGCACTTGCACTGTGTATTGCACCACTACATCAAGACGAGCAACAAAACAAGCGTAATAAGAAGCAGGTTATTCTGTAGGACTATAACTACTATGGCGTGTCGTGGCCGAGCGGATAAGAACACCGGACTCAAGCTCTGGTGTTTCTGTTAAGCAGAGTGTGGGTTCGAGTCCCGGTCGTGACACTTGTGTCCTTAAGCAAGACACCGGTGACCAGTAACCTGCTGATTTCTGCTTAGCAGAAAATTGCAATCTTTTCTGCTTAAGCAGCTCTACGAAATTGGGCCATGGTGCTCACAGAAAAAGACACAAATCTTAACTTGTTTGTATGTCTCTGATGTCTTTTATTAGGAATACGTCCAGTGGAGTCAGACACCAAGGATGAACCTTCAGCAGGTAAGTACAGTGTTATAACCTTTTACACACCATATTGGCCACTTGTGCCGTGTCGTGGCCGAGCGGATAAGAACACCGGACTCAAGCTCTGGTGATTCTGATCAGCAGAGTGTGGGTGTGAGTCCTGGTTGTGATACTTGTGTCCTTAAGCAAGACACTTAACCATTATTACTGCGTCCTTCGGATGGGACGTAAAGCCGTTGGTCCCGTGTGTAATTGTGTAATGCACGTAAAAGAACCCAGTGCACTTATCGAAAAGAGAAGGGGTTCGCCCCAGTGTTACTGGTTTGATTGGCTGCATATTGTGCCACAGCACCTTGTAAACCATTACATGGTGCTATGTAAAAGGAATAGGTCTAATACTTCAATACGTAGCTCCACAATACCTTGCAGGAAAATACTGAATGTTAAGTGCTTAGAGGCTGGCCTGCAGTAGGCGCTACATGTATACAAATTTGTTATATTATTATTATTATTATTATTATTACTACTAGCTACCTCCTTTTCTTCTTCTTCGTAGTTTGTGACTCAACTTAAAAACTGAAGACTGGGGCAAATTGAGAAGAGGGAGAGGTTCTACTCCTGGTCTGATTACCGCTGCATTCCCACTCTCTTCAAATAAACCATCCAAATTCACTATCTAGTCTTCTTTAACCCTCCTACTGTCAGTGACTCTTGGCAACATTTTCCAGTGAGTTGACCAACCATTTGAAACCATTCGACTGCCAAGGTTGTGTACTGTGGCACAACCTGTGCACAAAACTAACTGTGTACTGTGTACATGCATTCCCTCATGGTATCATATTGCAGGCTGGCATAGTTTATCTATCATTCAAAACCACAGTGAATGGTATTGAATGGTCAGACAGCAAGAGGGTTAAATAAAACTATTGCTAATTATGACGGCTGCATACATGGGATAGGTTCTACTCCTGTAGCCGATTTCACAATGCTTTACGCAACTGCCTAGGTCCACTTGTGCAAGGTTTCTTGTGTTAGGGGTGCACAACTTACGCAATAAATGTTGCAGAAGTGGGCTTTTGCAGTTGCGTAGAGTTTTGTGAAATAGGTGCTGGTCTGGGCCCAATTTCATAGAGCTGCTAAGCACGAAAATATGCTTAGCATGAAATTTCTTCCTTGATAAAAATAGGATTACCAACCAAATTTCCATTTGTTGCATATTGCTTGTTAATGGTATTCAGCTGTTGTTTGCTTATCCTGAAAATCATGTGGAATTTTGGCTGGTAATCCTGTTTTTATCGAGGCAAAAATTACATGCTAAGCAAATTTTTGTGCTAAGCAGCTCTATGAAATTGGGCCCTGATTGCAGCTAGATTCCCACCCTCTTCAGATAAAAAACATGCATCAAGGCCCAATTTCATAGAGCTGCTTAAGCACAAAAAGTAGCTAAGCACAACAAAATTATGCTTACCAGAGTATGGTTACCGGCCAAACTACCATGTCACATGTACAATTTGTGACTGGTATCCCGCTGATTTCTGATTAGCAGAAAATTGTTCAGCAATACTTTTCTGCTTAAGCAGCTCTATGAAATTGGGCCCAGAATTTGCTATCTAGTTCCTTATCTACCTCTTTAAATAAAAAATATTGCTAATTATGACCGCTGCATACCTGGGAGAGGTTCTACTCCTGGTCTGATGGCAGCTACCTCTCTCATAGTAGATGGATTCTCACCCTCCTCAGATGACAGCCAAGCATTCACTCTGAACAGTAACTCAGGTCGGTTTGGATTCACCAGCCTCACCTGTTGCACGAAAAACATCGGTCAACTATGTATACCTTCTGACATTGTCCTGGCACGTAACTTTAATACTTCATACAATCTTTCCAAGAGGAACCAGACTAGTTTGCCCTCCCAGCTCGTTTCATTACATCAATAAGATGGCTACTTACAATAACCTGCAATGTTGCACTATTCAGATATTTTTTGGACCACTTTGGTCCCATGTACATTGCTTAACACTAACAATCAACCTTGTGTACTTAACAGTCCCAATGTTTGATACGAGAAGACTTGCAGTCTTCCCCATTGCTATGTAACATGTTGATCATTACACACGTTAATGGGAACACATGCACTATGATTTTTTAAATCCCTTTGACGTAGCCACTTCCGCCGTCTCTCCCCATTGCCATCTAACGCGATGTAGGATCACACAGCAACAGTTATGACCATGCACTATCTTTCATTACTGAATCCCCTCTTCTCCTCCTCCCCCCCCCCCCCGCAAGAGACCAGAATTTTTTAAGCCTTTTCATACTGCATCTCTATCCCATGGAAACACCCTGGGAGACCCAGTGTTTTTGAACCCCACAGTTACCCCGGCTCACTTTCACACTGTCCCCGCACACGCATGATTCCCCGGGTCCCTATTCCAAGGGGCTCTGGCTGCATGTCTCACACTCGTTCAAACTGTGGCTACATGTAGCTAAGGTCATCACTGTAGCGTTACCAAAAGCGCTACTGGTTGTTGTGTATTGTTCACATTCCAATTCAAATTTTAACCTTTTGAAAAACTTACAAGTTTTTCCAAACATTTAGCATGAGAAATGTTTCAGTTGATATTTGATTCACATAAAAGACACCCAAAACTTACAAATACTTATCAATACAGGGCTCAATTTCATAGAGCTGCTTAAGCACAAAAAGTAGCTAAGCACAACAAAAGTATGCCTACCAGAATTTGGTTACCAGCCAAAATACCATGTCACATGTACAATTTGTGACTGGTATCCTGCTCATTTCTGCTTAGCAGACAATTGTTAAGCAGTATTTTCTGTATAAGCAGCTCTATGAAATTGGGCCCAGATCTGTAGATCAACAAGCTATAACGCAGACCCCACAATTGTTTTAGCATGTATTTCTTGACCTCGGCTGTTTATCTTTTGCTCTTTTTACTGTCTGCCAGTAAACTTGGGTAAGCAAACCCCGCTCTTGTTTCTCACAAGCAGTTACTCCTGACATGAATAAGAATACCCAGGGTCTTATCACTTACCCCTACTCCAGAGCAGGGGTGGCTATTCCACGAGGTATGCCCATTTGCCGGGGTAGATCTGGGCCCAATTTCATAGAGCTGCTTAAGCCCCAAAAGTAGCTAAGCACAACAAAATTATGCTTACCAGAATAAGGTTACCAGCCAAAATACCATGTCACATGTACAATTTGTGACTGGTATCCTGCTCATTTCTACTTAGCAGAAAATTGTTAAGCAATATTTTCGGCTTAAGCAGCTCTATGAAATTGGGCCCAGGGGTAAAGGGACCCAAGTGTGAAAGGACCGGCCGTTGTTCACTGTGGATACCCCTCTGGGGAATAGACTTGTATGAAAGGGGCTTAATGTTAGATAAACAACTCACATGTTGGACATGCCAAGCTGGACTCTCACCAGAGTTATCATGTTCAAGTCGTATTTTAGTAATCTCACCAATGTCATCAATCTCCACCTGTCAGTAATCATAAACACAACCAATATCAAATACAACCAGGAGGGCCATTTTTATGATAAAATAACAATACTAATAATATTTGCGAGTTTTTATAATAGCCCTTTATATACGCGCGTCTAAAAGCTCTTATCATTGGATTATTCCCAGACAGGTTTGTGAAGTTTTGGAATGAGGGGACCATTTATGTAACACCTTGTAAGGGTTTCCAAGGTGCTTTATTTATTTATTTTTATTTTAAATCTTCGGACATAGTAATATTCTTTGTTGGCAGGGGCCGTCCAGGGTAAGGCAAAAGTTTAAAAAACTGTCATCAAAGCGATGTGCCCTCCCAGACCCTGCCACCAAATAGCATACATGTATGCTGCAGCGCATTCAGCAGCCACTGCCAGAAACATAGAGGCAAACCCCTTCTCTTAGTGACAAGTGCTGTAACTGGGTTCTTTCACGTGCATTATACACAACACACGGGACCTACGGCTTTACATCTCATCTAAAGGATGAAGCAATAATGGTTAAGTGACTTGCTTATAAGGACACAAGTGTCAATACAAGGACTCGAACCCACACTCTGCTGATCAGAAACACCAGAGCTTGAGTCCAGTGCGCTTGCCACGACACAATCTTGATACATGGGGAACACTTTCATGTTTGAAAGTAAACAGGTGCCAAATTCATAAAACCTGTAAGCAGATATTTTCTGCTTACAGAGTGCCAATTAGCAGCACCTCTATTTCATAAGTATAAGCTAAACAAAAGGCACACTAACTTGCCATCAGTTCTTGTATGCAGATGGGCGACCCGAAAATTAATATTCATTGAACGCGCTGTGAAATCTGCTCATATATTAGAAAAATTAACTTTTGCTTTACAAGCAGGTTTTCTGCTAGACTAAGCACAACTGTTTGCTTACAAATAAACAGCTTTGGAACATTACAGAATTGGTTTTTGCTAACAAAACAGTTGCTGGCAGTGTAAGCACTTTATATAATCCACCATATACATAAACTGACAAACCTGTAGAAGTTTGAGATCGATCGGCCATCTGGGTCACGAGAAAACAGTGCAAAACCGATTACAAATTTGCATGTGTTATACAATGCATGAATAAAACACTCATGAGCGATAAACTCCAATCGGAAATTAGTTTGATTTATTTCTCATCAAATATGGCATTTCAGACAGAAATATTTCTAGGGATGTTTTCTACTATCATCATCATTAGACCGTGTAAGTTTTATGTAAATCTGTGATCAAAAAGTATATTTTACAATTACCAATTCTGTAATGTGCCTTTAAGAAATTGGCCCCGGAGTAAACCAACTTAGTACTCTACCTCAAATTCTTGCTCTGTGTTTGTTTCCAAAGCCTTGCCTTCGAGTGGATGGCGTGATTTGCCAGTTTCACCAAATACTGTAAGATGGACTAAGGCTGTGGTTCCTGCATTCTCTTCTTCACTGGTCTTGATTGCCACTGTCCATTTCCTATCTGGTTTCTCTATAATAATATAAACAATGGGAGTAAATAACCATATTGATAGTGTACAATGTGACATGCGGGTCATTAAAGATGCTCCAAGTGTTAAAGGCAGGGTATGCTTCTGGTAATTGTCAAAGACTAGTATCCTGGTGTCCCACTTATGCATAAAATAACAATCCTGTAAAAATTAAGGCTCAATTGGTCATCGAATTTGCAAGAAATAATGAAACAAACAAAAAACACCCTTGTTGCAAAAAATAGTGTGTTGTCAGATGCCTGAGAAAGGCCTTCCTCATATTCAAATTTTTGGATTAAAAATTACCTCTTTCTCTAAAACCACATTACTTCAAAGGGGGTCGTTTCTAGCAATGTTTTAATGTTTTATAATATCAACAGCTCTCCAGTGCACTTCAATACCAAGTCAGTTTTATGGTCATTAATTTTTGGAGTAAGTACCAAAGGTCTACTCTGCCATTAAAGTATCACTGTCAAACAAAGTCACCAGTTTATAACACCTTGAAAGGGATACCGGGTGTGGTTTGCTGCCACACCATGCTACACACTGGGCTCAACATCCTTCCCCGGTTTCCTTTTCAGTTGAATAGAAGTAAGACAAACTGGTTATAATACCAAGTCTTACAATATAGCGCTTTATCACACCTGATGGGCGTCTCAAAGCGCTCAGTATTTTTCCTGCAAGGTATGCAGAGCTACGTTTTGGAGCATGAGACCCTTTCCCTTTACATAGCACCATGTAATGGTTTACAAGGTGCTGTGGCGCAATATGCTGCCAATCAAACCAGGAACACCGGGGCGCACCCCTGCTCTGTACGATAAGTGCACTGGGTTCTTTTACGTGCATTACACAACACACGGGACCAACGGCTTTACTTCCAATCCGAAGGACAAAGCAATAACGGTTAGGTGTCTTTCTTAAGGACACAAGTGTCACAACCAGGGCCCAATTTCATGGCTCTGCTTACCGCCGAATTCTGCGCTTGCGGTGACCATTCTCCGCTTACTGTCGAATTTCTGCGCTAGCTGTGTAAGCGTAGAATGCCTAGTAACGTGGAGTACGCACGCGCACGCACAAGCCGAAAATCCCCGCTAACCCGTGAAATACGCTTGACGTAAGCGCGGAATTCCCTGCTTCCGCAAGCGCCGATTCTTTGCTTACGGTAAGCAGAGCTGTCAATCAATCAATCAGAATCACCAGAGCTTGAGTCCGGTGTTCTTATCCGCTCGGCCACGACACAGCACAAGTGGCCAATATGGTGTGTAAAAGGTTATAACACTGTACTTACCTGCTGAAGGTTCATCCTTGGTGTCTGACTCCACTGGACGTATTCCTAATAAAAGACATCAGAGAAATACAAACAAGTTAGGATTTTTGTCTTTTTCAGTGAGCACCAGGGCCCAATTTCATAGAGCTGCTTAAGCAGAAAATATTGCAAATTTCTGCTAAGCAGAAATCAGCAGGTTACCGGTCACAAATTGCACATGTGACATGGTAGTTTGGCCGGTAACCTTATTCTGGTAAGCATAATTTTGTTTTGCTTAGGCTACTTTCTGTGCTTAATATGATCTGGTTTTGCCGATGCATGATAAGCACCATCTACTTTCAGTGTTCTCCCTGTAAACAAAAAATCATTTCCATGCTTCTCTAAGTAGGATTCAAACCTCGACTGTCTGTATTTTATGACTGGTGTCCCTACACCAAGAGCATTGACTTAAGCTTGCCTGGTGATGTGGTGCCAGTTAATAGCACAATAAGCAGCAAATAGTGCAAACAAAATAATTATTTTCTTAGGAAAAAAATCAATAGAGAGTCTTAGAGACACATTTCAAATGCAGGGTTGAAATTTACTAACAATTGAAAAATGGTGCTTTCAATTTTCATTATTTTTTTACTTTCTATTTCAGATACCTTTCTAAACCAGTCTTCATTCTTATCAGTAGTAACTAATGTTGGGACATTTAACGGGTTTACCGTAAGCAAATGTTGAAAACTGTTTCCAAATTTCCTTAACAGTTAAACGAGCGGACAGAAAGAAGACCTTTCTTTTCTTTAAAACGTTAGCCCCAGAAACTCTCCAGAAACATATTTTGTTGGTGGAATGTTTCCTATCTTAATCCCCTACAAATGTATGATACTATTTTCAATCCCTTAAAATTTGTTATACACTTTGCTTTGTAAGCCCTCCACTGTGGTTTGTGGTTTTATGACTCCAAAGACTGGGTTACAGTGTTCTATCTTTTAATCTTTGAAAGTGCATTGACAAATGGGCTTACAGTTCCACCAGGAATCGATAGAAACAGTTAACCGGAAGTCACAAGCTCCGGTTAAAGACACTGGACACCTTTGGTAATTGTCAAAGACCAGTCTTCTCACTTGGTGTATCTCAACATATGCACAAAATAACAAACCTGTGAAAATTTGAACTCAATTGGTCGTCGAAGTTGCGAGATAATAATGGAAGAAAAAACACCCTTGTCACACGAAGTTGTGTGCTTTCAGATGCTTGATTTCGAGACCTCACGCGTGAGGCAAAATCAATTCAAATATTTTACTGCGAAGTTACTTCTTTCTCAAAAACTATGTTACTTCAGAGGGAGCCGTTTCTCACAATGTTTTATACTATCAACGGCTCTCCATTGCTCGTTACCAAGTAAGTTTTTATGCTAACAAATTACCAATAGTGTCCAGTGCCTTTAACCGTTAAGGAAATTTAATGTAAATGCACAACTCTAGTAGCAACTCACCAAGTAGTTGAAACTGTCTCTGTGTTTGTCTGTCTTCCATGTGGTCATCCAACCAACTGTTACAAGCAAAGAGATATTCCTGGTCAGCTCCCTCTTTCTCTCGTACAGTTATTGAGTTGATGAATATACCAGCACCTAAATACAGAAGAAGAAAACAATAACAATAAAATATCATGTCATTCATACATCATATAATGAACGTTAATGTTATTATTCATTTTACACATGAACCAACGTGTATGCTAAGTGCTTCCTCCTTGAGTCCTACGGGGGAAAAAGGCTACTCGGGTAGGATTCAAACCCAAGACCTCCACATTTTGAACTAGACGTCTCAGCCACAAGACCACCACACGTGTCTGGCCGGTTTTTAATTGTAGAGCTGTCAATCACTGAAGCTCTTTCAAAGCAATTTGTCCCTTGCATTTTTTGTTTGCATTTCATTTCAGTAATTTTAAAACTATTCAAAAAACAATGGTTCTAAATTTTTGCATATCGGTACCCCCAAAAACTGGTCACAATAGTGCCCTCAAGAGTCTTCTTCCCGTTCTGAAAACTGTGTAGCCGTGGATTTTTTTTTTTTCGCTTTACAACTACTTATCTGCAGGTATCTAAGCCGGTTACTAGCGACCGGTCAGCGCGTGAAAGAGTAAATACATTTTACCGACAGATAAAGAGCAGGGCCCAATTTCATAGAGCTGCTTAAGCAGAAAATACTGCTTAACAATTTTCTGCTTAGCAGCAATGAGCAAAACACCAGTCACAAATTGTACAAGTGACATGGTAGTTTGGCTGGTAACCTTCTTTTGGTAAGCATAATTTTGTTGTGATAAGCTACTTTCTGTGCTTAAGCAGCTCTATGAAATTGGGCCCTGAATGTTGACTGGTAACTCACCATAGCCTACTCCATCATGACCAATCTCTACCCTTGATACATCACCGAGGCACACAGCTTCCACCTTGAATTCATCCACCTGACCCTTGATGAATTTACACGGCTGCTTGAGTGAATGATACAGTACTCTCTTTCCCGTGTCACCTCGATCTCCATGTAGGATAATCCACATCTTAGCATCGGTGTAGGCTGCCCAGTGCTCACCAGTCGACACAGACACGTGATACACATTCACTGTGAATCAAATAAACATATAGTCATCCAGCTTGATTTAACCCTTACAGTGCCAGCCTCGTTTTGGTAACTCTGTATCCACAGGCCGACCAAAAAAAAATGTTGGCGAGTAGTGGAACGTAAGGGAACGTCGGCGGCCTGTGGATGGATACTCAGTTGGACGTTTCAGAACGTCGGCGGCGCTCGAAGGGTTCCTTACAGTGCCGGTCGTGTTTTGGCAATTCTTTATCCAGAGGGCAATTTTATATTTTTGGGGTCAAGTAGTAGAACATATGGGAACGTCGGCAGCCTGTGGATGGATACTCAGTTCATGGAGGTAGAATTAGACGTTTCAGAACGTTGGCGGCGCTCCAAGGGTTAAAAGGATAACGCACCATTGGTGTGTGGATTAGTCAATTTGTTTCTATCTTCTTGTTTTTAGTTTAAACACAGTACAAAGATATTGACAAAAATAGGGAGACTGCCAACATAGGGCTAGATAGCTCAGTTGGTAGAGCGCCGGTACGTTAATCCGGAGGTCGTTGGTTCAAATCCCGCTCTAGTCAGTTTTTCTTTGTTCAACCCCAAACCATTTGAAATTTACCCAGTCAGTTTCCCTTGTGGTTCATTACTTGACATTTAAAATTTAAAAAGTTGCATCCCCTCAAGGTGATCCCCTGGCTGCCGCGTCCCAGGTCGTAAATTTGGGTGTGATCCCTGGCTACACGGGAGTTAACGGTTGCATGGCTTCTGACTGGCACCCCCGAACAAAGATATTGTCAAAAACAGGGAGACTGCCAACATAGGGCTAGATAGCTCAGTTGGTAGAGCACCGGTACGTTAATCCGGAGGTCGTTGGTTCAAATCCCGCTCTAGTCAATTTTTCTTTGTTCAACCCCAAACAATGCAAACTTGTGAACATTTCATTAGGTTTAGGGGGTGTCATTTTAGTAAGAACAAAAATGTATCAGGGGTTTGACCTCCGGCATGTTTAATCTTGCTGTGCAGTACTGATTCCACCAAACTCAAGGAATGGGTATATATTTGACCAGTTACTTAATTGCTTGGCCATTGTATATTCTGACCCTCACATAAAGCAATGACCAATGACAATCAAATCCGTCACTCAGTGAGGCTCAAGGTGCTCCAACATTATCAGATAATTTATCCTGCTGTATATGTAGAGCTAGGTTTTGAAGTATGAGACCTTTTTTTGTTTTACATAGCACCATGCAATGTTTACACGGTGATGCAATATGCTGCCAATCAAACAAGGACCACCGGGGCGAACCCCTTCTCTTTACGATAAGTGTACTGGGTTCTTTTACGTGCTTTACACAACACATTGGACCTACAACTTTACGTCCCATCCCAAAGACGAAGCAATAACGTTTTAAAGGAACATTACAGAATTGGTAAGGTAAAAAATACTTTTGATCACAGATTTACATAAAACTTACACGGTCTAATGATGATGATAGTAGAAAACATCCCCTGAAATATTTCTGTCTGAAATGCCATATTTGATGAGAAATGAATAAACTAATTTTCAGATTTGAGTTTATCGCTCAGTGAGCGTTTTGATCATTTTGTTGAACCTATATGATTTCATGCAAATGTGTAATCGGTTTTTCACTATTTTTTCGTGACCCAGATGGCCGATCGATCTCAAACTTCTACAGGTTTGTCAGTTTATGTATATGGTGGATTACATAAAGTGCTAAACTGCCAGCAACTGTTTTGTTAGCAACAACCAATTCTGTAATGTTCCTTTAAGTGACTTGCTCAAGGACACAAGTGTCAATACTGTGACTCAAACTCATATTCTGCTGATCAGAAACACCAGAGCTTGAGTCCGTGGCTCTTGTCTGCTCGGCCACGACATGCCAATGGTTTACCACAAAATAAAACCCATACACATTACTGTGTTTATGTTTACCTGGTAATACTTCTTTATCTTGTCTAACTGCAGGCAGCTCACGTACAATATCAAAATCATCATCCTGTCTTGACATCCAACGATCAAAATCAAAGAGAAGTTCCTCCTCAGTGTGCTGATCAATCATCTTGACCTGTTTGTATTGCAAACATCTCATCTGAATGACATGAACATAAAAACAAACACAGTCTAAACGTATTTACACTTCATTTCTTTCGTTAAGAATTTTGTTAAACGGTTACGCCCTCAATGGGCCAAAGATAATTTCGCATTTTAAAGGCAGTGGATACTTTTGGTAATTACTCAAGCAAATATATTACCATGAAAAATTACTTGGTAAGGAGCACCTGAGAGCTGCTGATAGTGTAAAATATTGTGAGAAACGACTCCTCTGAAGTATGTAGTTTTTGAGAAAGAGGTAAATTTCTCACTAAAATATTTGAATCTGAGGAAGGCTTCAGGCATGAAGCCTTTCTCATGCATTTGAAAGCACACAATTCTATGCAACAAAGTGTTTTTTCTTTCATTATTTTCTTGCAACTTCGATGACCAATTGAGCCAAAAGTTTACAGGTTGTTATTTTATGCATATGTTGAGATGTACACCAAGTGAGGATACTGGTCTTTGACAATTACCAAAGTATACCCTGTCTGTTAAAGGTTAGTTTATCAGTCAGAGCCCAAATATGTACCCATTCTACTAAATCACACATATCTATTGTGAGATTAACCACTCCGTAACTAATTGTTGGGGCTTGTTTGAAGATGGATGGAAAAGTTTATTTGAATACCATCTTGAACTATGAAAAATGTTGTACACATAAAGACAATATATCCTACAAGTTTATAACTTTATCAGAGATCTTGTTTGAGCAGTGCAGTGGAATATTAATATATCAAACAATTGCAAAGGTGCACACATCACTAGAGTTTTCAAATCAAATATCTGTATTCAAAATAGCGGATTGACTTGCACATTCATTCATGTATTAATGTAACTACATGTATTTATTATTTACCTATTCTGTTTTTCTTTTTAAATAACTTGTTTAAATAACATCAATTGTTGTCGAGTTTGTTTCTATTAGTTTTACTCAAATTATATTTTTATTATTTGTTTTTTATTTATAGTATCTAAGTGTTTATTATAGTGATTGTTTTATTTATATCTATTCGAGGATTGGACAACCGGTTTGTTGTCCCTTCCTCTTCCTTCCTCCACATCCCGTACCTGTCCTCTACCCTTTTGTCTAATCCCGCTCCTCTAGTTACCCTGTATTTAAGTTACCTTTTTTTTTAAAGTCTTATTATCCTTTGTTCTACTTGTATGTATTTGTTTTTGACACTGGCCGAATAAATAATAATAATAATAATAATAATAACAATCAGTTGGATTGTTGTGACACTGACCTGTTTAAGATGCCAGCCTTCCCATTGGTTGTCATCACCATCATCCTGACCAATGCGGATCTTATAGATCTCTCCGATCTCACCGACAGACACCTAAATCAACAACCACACAAATTAAAATCAGTTGATTTAAACTCAAGGTTCATCTCTCCAATCTCACCACTAGACACTTTAATCAACAACCACACAAATCAAAGATAGTTGATATTTATACTAAGTTCATCTTTCCAATCTCACCTAAATCAACAATCAATAATAAAGGCAATTCAAATAACTTAAAGGAACATTACAGAATTGGTAAGAAAAAAACTTGTAAAATATACTTTTGATCACAGATTTACACAAAACTTACACGGTCTAATGATGATGATAGTAGAAAACATCCCTTGAAATATTTCTGTCTGAAATGCCATATTTTATGAGAAATGAATAAACTAATTTTCCGATTGGAGTTTATCGCTCAGTGAGCGTTTTATTCATTTTGTTGAATCTATATGATTTCATGCAAAAATGTGTAATCGGTTTTTCACTATTTTCTCGTGACCCAGATGGCCGATCGATCTCAAACTTCTACAGGTTTGTCAGTTTATGTATATGTTGGATTACGTAAAGTGCTTACACTGCCAGCAACTGTTTTGTTAGCAAAACTAGTTCTGTAATGTTCCTTTAACAATTGTTTCATAGCAGGTTTTCACAATTAACTTACAAAGCCATTGTCAAGGATGTTTACTTTTTGCATTACGTTGGGAAGGTAGTGCATTCTGCTCTCTCATAAGCCAGGCTCCTAGTGGATGATACCCCCTACATCCTTACGGACTGTGAAGGGGGTAACCCTGTTTCAGCCCCAGGAGTAGGTGGCAATATGCCCCTGGCTCCGTTTCGCGAAGAGTCAAACTGCGAGCGACGATCAATGGTTGTGCACATGCGTGCGTACTAATAACCATGTTAATATCGCTTATTTTAACATGAACACGTGATCTCCTCTCGACCAATCAGAATGGATTAACTGTCACGGATATTTATGAATATAATCAGCATCATCAACTCAATACAGTACCAAGACTTACATCAAATTGGTCAGTGCTATCAGGCTGATAGAAGCTATGCTGGTCTTCTTTGCTTAGAACAATGGGTTCTGTTTTTCCTTTGTCTCCGTACACCACTAGATGAACTTGGCTATTGTTGGCTGGTTTAGAATCCTCATCAGTAGTAATCCAAACCTTCCATTCACCCTCTGCAATATCAACCAAATATTCATTATTGAAAATCACACCCACAAATATTAACAGTCTCTCATTTTAAAGACACTTCAAAAACAAATAATAAAACTATGTTCTATAAAGATTAATTTGAGGTTGAACAAAGAAAAATTGACAAGAGCAATAGTCACTTTTTCTTTGTTCAACCCCAAATTGTTTAAAATCTACCCAGTCAGTTTCCCTTGTGGTTTATTACTTGACATTTGATAAAGATTGCAATAATAACTTGTGAGATGTTTCTTTATGAAGACATATTTTATAATCCTGATTGGGCATTTAAATATAAAGGTAAAACGTTTAAATACTTACGAGTTGGTAACACGTCTTTTTCTGAAATTAGAAAACAGATGAATAAGTTATGAGCGTATCATAGAAATTAGAAATTTCAAACTTGGAACGACTTCTACTGATTACGGTTTGACCTTTCGTTTTTCAATCTTGATATTGCTTTCATATTTTCTTTTAGTAGGGGGGTTCGTAGGAAGAACTACCTTCAGTTAAAGGTATTGTACACTTTTGGTAACAGCTCAAAATCAGTGTCCACATTTTGTGTGATTAAACATATGCATGAACAAACTAACCTGTGAAAGTTTGAGCTCAATTGGTCATCGAGGTCACGAGAAAATAGTGAAAAGAGATCTTATGTGTATTCTGTTTTTTTTTCAAATTATCGCGCGCGATAGTTACTATTGTTTTACTCGTTTCTCAGAAATAATAGCATTTTAGGCAGAAATATTTTAAGGAACCCTTTCTACCATTACTTACTTTAAATCATGTAAGTTATGTGTGAATCTCTGAACATTGTGTTTTTCGATCTTACCAATAGTGTACAGGGCCTTTAAGATTGTTGTAAATATATAATTACAAAGTTACAGCAAGAGATATTTATCTTGTTTTCTAAAAGATGAAGGGTGCTTAGAGGTAGGGCCATACTTTGGTGATGACCCGAAAAAAGATTGTGTAAATTCTATCAAAAAAGTCGCATCCCCTCAAGGTGATCCCGTGGCTGCTGCTTCCCAGGTTGTATCGTAAACTTGGGTGGGATCCCTGGCTACACGGCAGTTAACGGTTGTATGGCTTCTGACTGGCACCCCCGAACAAAGATATTGACAAAATAGGGAGACCGCCAACATAGGGCTAGCTCGGTTGGTAGAGCGCCGGTACGTCAATCCGGAGGTCGTTGGTTCAAAAGCCGCTGCAGTAAATTTTTCTTTGTTCAACCCCATACTATTTGAAATTTACCCAGTCAGTTTCACTACTTGACATTTAAATTCTATCCGAACACTTACTTGTTATAATGATGGTAATGGTAGTAAGCATCCTGATTTGAAATCAGTGAAAAAAATTTGAATCTGAGAAAACCATCCATGCTAAATCATTTCTCAGATTTCTGACGGTTGGTGTCCGATCGCGAATGCTGCAGCGAGAGATGCGGTTGGTACCCGCTGTCACCTCGCTAAACGTGGACGGATTAGACGCTCTTGTGAAAATACCATGACAGTTTTTTGCTGTTTTTTTCGACAAGTAGACAGTGAACTCAGCTGAAACTTTCACATGTGATTTTTATAGTATCTTTCCTGATAGTTTTGCCAATAAACCAGCATTACGTTGAACAACCCTACCTTTAATTTAATTTAATATTTACTAAATAATTTCTGCACACATCCTGCACAGGATTGAAATGAGTGGACCCACCCAACCATACTGAGAACTATATTTACTTGTTGTTTCTTCCACTGTAGCAACTTCACTCTCTATTTCACCACACGCAGTGTAAATCTCAAAGCAATAGGTGGTCTTCTGTTGTAGTCCTGTGAACTCTACCTCACTCACAGCAACTTTCTTCTCATCAATGATGTTTTTGCTGCCATCTTGTGGTGCATTGGAGTCATCTTTCTGCTCATCAGTGGGTGGCTGTCTGTTAGTTTCTGATATCTCATCACCAGGGTTACCAGGATCTGATTTCTCGTTGTTGTTACTTTTCTCCTGGTCTTGATTGTTATTGGTCTCATTTTCCTCCTTGACCGGGCTTTCATCCTTAGCCGTGTTTTCCTCCTTGACCGGGCTTTCATCCTTAGCCATGTTTTCCTCCTCGGCCGGCTTAGCTTCCTCTGCTGACTCTGCATCTTTCTGTATGCATACAACACGGAAGCCTGTATACTGACCATCAGGGAATGTCCAGCGTACTGTTACCGTGTCTGTCGTACTCTCTGTCTTTGCTCAACCACTGGCAGGGGCTCTGAAAATAATTGTTTTACTCAATTGATTAAAAAAACTGTACTAAATCAGCTGTCAAATCCACAAAAGTTTAATGAAATGCAAGTCAAAAAAGCTTGTTGTACATTGACAGGAATGTGTGCCTTAATCTCCATGCAATAATGAAATCCAAGAATTAATGTAAACACAACACTGAGGTGATAAAAGCAGTAACAACACTACAAGACGTGTGGCTGCTTAGAGCTGTGAATAAACACATACAAGTATAAAAACAAAACAACTTCAAACTGACTTTCTAAAAAAACAAATTAAATGTTTGGGTGTTAAACTCTGTTGAAAAAAGGGAAAAAGTGCAAATTAGTAGTTAAACTTACAATCACATTTAGAAAATACAAACATTCACATATTTTTATGTTGATATTATCAAAATAAAGCATGGGTTAGTACACACTTCTATTCAGTGAACAAGGTCTATATATTCAATGTTAAAAAAATTAAAAGTTACAACTGTTACTAGAAGTGTAGACTGATTAGATTAGACTGATTAGATCTTGATGCAATCAGAGGATTCTGATTTGCAGAATAACTTGATCTTGATCGTTGTGACTGAGGATAAGTACATAATTATCACAGGTTCTTCAAATTTGTGCATATCAGATTTCACAGCAATCTTGGAGACACATTGGTCCAGTGTTGTGCTGTACAAACACACCAGATACCGTTCCCAGGCCAAATTTCATAGCTGCTAAAACATAAATCATGCTCAGCAGAAACACTATACCACCTAAACGCCATGTCACACAGGGCAATTTTTTATGCAACTTAGAGGCAACCACTTGCCCTTATGCAAAAGGAACACTTTGGGCAGCACAATTAGAAACATTACTTTAGCTGTAACTCACTATCCCCAAGAAAATAATGAGCAAATTTTAATGTAAATGAATTTTCTTATTGGAGATTGCTTGGAACTGGTTGCCTGTAAACTGCCTCGTGTGACAAGGCATTAAATCTGTATTTCTTTAAGCTGATTCCTTTGTAAATGTTGCTAAGTAATATTATGCACAATTTTCTGCTTAACAGCTGTCTGAAATAAGGCCTAGTCACTCAGCTCACAGCACCATCTCTGCAGCCACTCACTCTGTACATCTGCAGTCTTCCCTTCAATCTGCACTACTTGACTCTCAGTATGCGTGTCTAGGGTTAGAATCCTGACTATGTACACAGTCCCTGCTCTCAATGAGCCAAACTCTACTGATGTCTTATCTGCATCCAGGATTCGGATCTCTACGTCTTCATCTTCACCTTGTGGAGACAGCGTGACCTTATAACCAGTCACTGGTCCTTCAGGTTTCTTCCACAGCACTTTCATCACGTCTGAAGTTGTCTGGCAGATGACATCGATTGCTGGCTGTGGTTCTATAATTGTAATAAATACTCCTGCTCATTGTGTGAATGTCAACATCAGTGCTGCGGTACCCGCTGCTAAAACATAGGATTCAAACTGCCTCTAGCTACGGCAATCTCGGTGGTCTAATTGGTAAGACATCTGCTCTAGAAGGCAAAGGTCGTGGGTTCGAATCCCAACCGAGTAACATGCCTCTGGATATGTTTTTTCACAGAACTCGGGAAAGTACTGAGTATACAGTGCTTTACACACTTCAGTGTTAGAGTAAAAGGCAAATAATATTCTTTATCCCGATGCAAATGAATATCATCTATTAATCAACATCATTATTGTGTTAGAAGTAGTTTAAAAGGTATTCATCTTATATCTTTGCTCCAGGACAAAAAATATTTTGTGATAAAGTTATAGTTCCTGCAAGAGATGCTCCATTCTAAAACGTTGTATAAATATACTCTAAAAATATGAGGTTAAGCTCGTCCTTGTAGAAAATATCAGAGGACATAAGACAAAATTATTTCATACATCTGTACAATAGACCGTATTGAATATGACGTCACCATTCAAAAACCTGCCCTACAACATGGCGTCTGTGAGCGTGTGCGTGTACGTGTGCGTACGTGTGCCGTAGAAATCAAACCGGGAACGCTGCGCGCTTCATTGATGTACGCATTCAGAAGCGCATACGGTTTGCCCTACAAGATGGCGACTTTCATAGCAACGAAGGGGTTATTCAATACGGTCTATTGGTGAAAATAACTGTGTGAAATATATTGAGCAAGTGACTTGTTATGGGAGAGCTGGGCTGGTTTCATTTATGTGTCCGCAGACTTTGACTCACTTTCTTGCTCCGATGCTTGAAGTGTTCTTCCCTCCACGACAACCTCCTGACTCTCATCATTTCCACTGAGAGTATGAATCTTAGTATGTAGGCAGCATCAGCCTCGAGATTACTGAATGTGACACTTGTCTTATCATTGTTTAAGATTCTAATCTCTGGGTTGGATTGGAGGGGACTGTCTAGAGAGACACAGTAGCCAGTCACTGGACCATTCTTGGGCTTCTCCCATGATAACATCAATGCAGTCTCTAAAGATTGTATCTTGCTATTTATAACACATTGTGGCTCTGAAAATAAAGATTGATGTGTTAAAGGAACATTACAGAATTGGTAAGAAAAAAACTTGTAAAATATACTTTTGATCCAGATTTGCATAAAACTTACACGGTCTAACGATGATAGTAGAAAACATCCCTAGAAATATTTATGTCTGAAATGCCATATTTGATGAGAAATTAATAAACTAATTTTCCGATTGGAGTTTATCGCTCAGTGAGCGTTTTATTCATTTGTTGAACCTATATGATTTCTTGCAAATGTGTAATCGGTTTTTCACTATTTTCTCATGACCCAGATGGCCGATCGATCTCAAACTTCTACAGGTTTGTCAGTTTATGTATATGGTGGATCACATAAAGTGCTTACACTACCAGCAACTGTTTTGTTAGCAAAAACCAATTCTGTAATGTTCCTTTAACCATTGCATGTGTAAGAGTAGAAGGAACATGACGTGGTATGACTTCACAAACATGGTGGGAATCTCATTCTTCACTCATTCAAATCAATGTCATCAAACTGAGGCTAGAGGGAAAAATAGCATGGTGCCTTGATTAGTTATTTATATCATTATGTATGGGCAGGGATTAGGAACTAGAGGATGAAGCTCTACAGTGAGGAAACCTATCAGTACAAAAAGTGCATCATTAGTCATTCATACATATACATTATTCCTATCAAAATCACAAAAGAATCAAACACGAGTAGACAAATTTCAAAACTAGATTTTCACACAACTATCATCAAGAAATGAATACTTTTTTGCGTGTAAATAAAATCTGTGCATGAAAAACCTCACTGCATCATTTGCAAATATCATTTGGACATAAATAGTTGCAGTGGCTGTAAATAAAACAAACTGATTAGTAACGTAATTTTCTATATCCCTATTCTTGACTCCGTTAAATAAACTGTAGATGTTAGAGTTTTTTACAATCTCCAAAATATCATTCACACACTAACCTATGAAAAGTATATCAAATGTTATCTGAGTTAGTATTAAAGGCAGGGTATACTTTTGGTAATTGTCAAAGACTAGTATCCTCACTTGGTGTATCCCATCATGTGCAGAAAAATTTTTTAAATGTGAAAAGTTGGGCTCAATTTGTCATCGAAGTTGCAAGAAAATATTTAAGGAAAAATCACCCTTGTTGCATAGAATCAAATGCCAGAGAAAGGTTTCATGCCTGAAGCCTTTCTCAGACTCAAATAAATTACTTCTTTCTCAAAAACTGCATTACTTCAAAAGGAGTTGTTTCTCACAATGTTTTATACTATCAGCAGCTCTCAGGTGCTCTTTACAAAGTATAAGTCTTTATGGTAATGTGTTTCTTGAGCAATTACCAAAAGTATCCACTGCCTTTAAGGATTGGATCCTTATTCACACATAAATTATGTACTGTTATGTAACTCAACATTTCAATCAGCATGCTCTGAATGTCTTCAAGAGGAAAAGTGTTAATATAAATGGATTAATGCAATCAGATGGTATTTCATCACAGCACACAGTGCGGTATTCCATAGTGACTCACTATCATCAACTACAGGGAGAGACCCAGAGAGTGTGGTTGCAGACAACGTTACAATGTCACTCTCCACACTCTCATTCACAGAAACAATCTCAACGATGTAATCGGTGCCTTCCAGCAACCCAGACACTCTGAGGTTTGTTTTATCCTGGTGTAGGATTCTAGATTCGACAGAGTCAGACTGTGACTGCTTGCAATGTACACAGAAGCCCGTGAGTTGACCCTCGGGCTTCACCCATGAGATGCTAATACTCGCGTCTGTTGTCTCATCCACAGAAGCTTCCAACACAGGACTGGGCTCTATCCAAACGTAGGCAGTGGTTTCAAAGGAAATGAAGAAGAGAGAGTCAGAGAATATTCGCGAGAATTGTTCTTTTCATTCTGCTTTTGAGTAACTAATTGATTAGTTATTTAGTTTTTTAAATAATGCATTAATTGATTAAATGAAACAAAGACAGAACAATTAAATGCATCATCATAATAAATTGATTAAATTGTGTTTTTAGGAAGTAAGACGCTTTGATTCGTCAGTTACGACAAGCTGACTTGTAAAGTTTCTTTTGTTTTTATTAGTGTTCAGATTTAAATATTTCATCAGATCTTGAGCTCCGTTGATTTAAAGCTGTTTCTACTCCTCAGTGTATAGTGACCTCTCCGTCTCGGATAAACTCACTTTTCGTTTCTTCCTCGTCACCACTCTTCTCTTCAGATTTCACAGTTGTCGTCTTGGAAACTAAACTGACAGCTTCACTTTCCACCGTCCCATTGACCGTACACACCTCTAGTGCATAGTCAGTGTCCTCATTCAACCCAGTGAATGCCACCTTAGTCTTAGTCGCATCCAGTATCTTCATAAGGGTCAAGTCCGTATCTGAATGTTTGCAGATCACCTTAAAGCCAGTCACACACCCTTCAGGAATCGTCCAAGAAATGATGATGGAATCCTGAGAGCTTTCAGCTGCAGCATCAAGGACTGGACTAGGAGCTAAAGAGTATTCAAGATGGCAATCAGATTGTATCATCACTCCAGTGGGTTAGGAAGAATGTTTTGGGGGTTAGTACAGGCATAAGTTAGACATTTTACCGAAAGAGGGGTTAACACTGGTAATTTGACCATAAAAAACTAGCCTATTATCAATTCATGAATATAAAATCACTTGATGCATGTCATTTTTAGAGAATACAAGAGGAATTTGACAAGTATCCACGTGGCTTTGGATGTCCATGTGATTTGTAGGGTGTCACGCTCGAGCGGTTTAGAGCATCGGATTTAAGTTCTGGTGGTTGAGTCATCGGGGTGTAGGTTTGAATCCGGTCATGACACTTGTGTTCTTGAGCAAGATGCTTTACTACAATTGCTCCTCTTCACCCAGAGGTATAAAGAGGTACCTGCGAGGGTAGAGGTTGATATTGTGTTTGAAAAAGCATTCAGAGCGCCACAGCAGCACAGGGCTGTATACTCCCCAAGGAGCTGAGAAAGATTACAGGAATGTTATTGGCCCAATGACCAGGGCACTAATGTAAAGCGCAATGATACGTTAATGTAAAACGCGCTTTATAAGAACTAGTTATTATTGATATTATTATTATTTGATATAATTGTCAAAATATAAGAGGTGAGTTAGTACATGTTCAAATAATATAAGTATGGTTAGGTCCAGTGTTGTGTAGCAATTTGGCACCACTCACATTCTGATTCTACTGGTTCAGGCTTCTCAACCTCCTCCCCGTCGGTCATCTTGGTTGCTGATGTAGTGGATACAGATTTCATCAACCCCTCATCACTCACTGCTTTACCATTCACTGCATAAATCTGTATTTCATATTCAGTTTCTGGTGTCAAACCAGAGAACGTGACCATTGTCTTTTGACTGTTTACAAATCTAATTTCGGCATCTTCCTCAGATGTCTCTTTCTGCCTACATATAATCTTGTATGCGGTGTGTACAGCGCCCTCGGGTGTTGACCAGGTGATAGACAGCGAGCTATCTTCAGCTTGCACTGTTGCCTCCTGTACTGGGATTGGCTCTGTGAAAAATGTGGACAGTTTAAGATTATGTACATGTACAGAAAAGCAACCAGAGACCTCACATGTAGACAAGCAAGGAAGTGTTCAACACTGCAGAAGATGTGCTGCAAGATTCTTCGCTATTTTGAATAATTTACGAAAACACTTGTGTGTTTCTGGAGTCATAGTATAATACACAACATGAAACTATTGTGTTGTGTGCGAAACCATTCCGTGACATTCCATACATCAAGATCAGAAGATTACAAGTGAGTTAAAATATTAGAGTAAACTTGATGTGCTGGAGGAGATGATGAAGACAGTGGAAGACTTAGCACGACTGAACATCTTAAACACAAATGCCAAGTGACTTTGACACAGAAACAAGACTGCCAATAGTTCCACAACGTAACATCATTGCACATAAAAGCTCAGTGCATCCGATGGTGTATAGCTTGACTGTAACAATGTGAGTGCTGCCAATTTCTTATCCATGTTGATGGTTTACTCTTTTAAAGACCGGCTCATAATTAAGGGAAAGAAAAACGTATATGAAGCTCGTTGTGCCAAATCAAGGCAAGTCACAATGAGTGTTTAGGGGAAGAATGCAAAATTAAACAAGCGGTATTTACGGGTATGTTGAAATTTAACAAGCTGTATTTACACTGGTACCCACTATTAGGGTCTGTTAAAGGTAGGTATGAATAGATTCTTGTAAGCCTGAATTTATCATTATTCATGAGAGGTTATTTGAGACTCAATAAGACAATGCGGCTACTCAAAGGAACTATGGCTTCAATGGCTTGAGGTTTGCAGACAATAACCCACCAAAGTGGGCAAGCAGGTATTGGGCAAACTGTGTGGGGATTAAAGGATTATGACCAGAGGGCATCTGGCATGAAACTGAAACTGATCCCGTCACAGGAAAGGATGCCCAAAAGGAGTTAAGAGTTTGATAGAGCGCTGGCAAGTCAATCCAAAGGTCTTTGGTTCAAATCCCAATCTAGTCAATGTTTCTTTGTTCAACCCCAAACTAGTAAAAAACAAGATAACACACCTTAACAAAGTCCAGTTATCCACAGAAAGGGGGATTAAGGGGATTAAGGGGATTAAGTCTGTCTTGAGTAGTTAACTAACTTGGAGAATCTTCCCTGGTGAATATTTCTATTAAGTAACAGCTTGTGTGCGCTGGTTTGTAAGTTACTGTAATGAGCAGATTATTCAGGCCATCAAGTACATCCACAAAAAGCACAGGTACCAGTTTAAATACCGCATGATTAATTTTGCATTCTTCCCTAAAGTCTGTATGCATTTCATGCAACCCACTTAAACAAATTTTAAACTTGAATCACATCATCATCACCAACCACGTTCCTAGTAACATACGGTCTCGCCACGCCATGTTTCCCCCAGAATGCCTTGCTTGATCCTAACCCCCGGAAGTGTGACTTTGAAATATCCATATATATCAGATATTTTAATTAGTCCTGTGGTTGATCCATTCTGTGTTAGAGACTACGCAGAGCCCACTATCACAAGACGCATCAAGTCATAGAGCAACTGGTCCCCTCTCATTCTTTTTTTGATCTTGTGATATATCTAAGTGTATGCAGTTTAGGGTGACCATGTAAAAACATGATTCATTTGAAGTGTAATGCGCCAAAAAAAAGTGCATTTTGACAGGCGCGTACTGAGCGCTCGACAAGCGCCCTACAAGCGTTCAAAAGTTTTTATCAAGCGTGCGTGCAGAGCTGTCACTTATGGTTAACCAATCAGCGTTGTTTTTCAGGGCTTCCCTTCCAGGGGTTAGGCCAAGTAAAAAAGAATAACAGTTGATAGTCCAGGTTTTTCAAAAAGAGGAGGTTGAGGGCCTTTTTATTTTTTATTTTGTATTTCTTTCGAAGGTGGCCGCAAAGCATTTTAATTCAAACTGGCCACCAATTCTTCAGTTTAACAATCACCACTTACTTTCTGTAGTTCTAGAAGTTTAATGAAAAATACACAGAAAATGTGTCTTTTTGAAGAAAAAAAAGTAAAATAAAAAATAGTAATAAAAAGGATGCGGCCTCAAAAAAGGATGAGGGAGGGGACGATCAACTGTTTTTTTATTTGGCCTTAGTGACGAGAGGTATTGATACGGCCCACTGCCCATGGTGTGATCACCAAATGATACTCTGATCAGTCAGTCTTACTTTGTACTATTTTGTTAGATATATTTTGGTTGAGATTCATAAATCTTATCAAGTGATTGTGATGCATATTTTGATGTTACTCAAATTTGCCTTGGAATCAATTTATGTACCGGCCTTTACAAAATGTCCATCAACAGGACAAGGGGAAAGTGAGGATCGTTGCAGTTGTTAAATGACAGTAATTTAACTCACTATCTGTGGACATTGTTTTAGCCATCTCAGTTAACCTTTCCCCTTCTTTGTCTCCGCTCAGAGCCCAAATCTCAATCTTATAGTCACTATCAGGCTCCAGCCCCTCCGCCATGACCTCCCTACAGCTCGAATCCATTGTCTTAATAAAGCCACTGCTTGTGTCTGCAGAGGGCTCTTCCATTTCTGCTGAGAGGGGTGTACAGGCCACCTTGTAACCAGTTTGTTTCCCCCCTGGTGGGGACCATGTGATGGTTATATTGTCAGGTGCAGTCCTGATTTGAGGGTCGTTGACCTTTCCTGGCACTAATGGAAAAGAAGGGGGAAAATTCAAATAATTGACTGTTAAATAAGTTGAGCAAATAAGAAACATCTTCACCATCCTGACAGACAATCTGCCAATATCCAATAGCGTGTGTTGACCATGCAATCAAAACAGTCAGATTTGAGTCAAGATTTCATACCACACACAGCAAAAACCTGTAAATATAATGTTAAAGTTAATACCATTCAAGATAGCTGCATAGCTACAATGTGTACTTACTTGTTGTGCCTTTGATGGTAACGGGTTCACTTCCTTCTTCCCCACTCATTGTAACAATGTAGAATTGATACGACTGCCCGGTACTAAGCCTGTAATCTCTGCCTTGGTTGTCTCACCACCATCAATAGATGTACTCTTCAATTCAGGAGTTTCATCATTGACCGGTTTGTCATGATCATCATCTGTTTGAATCTCATCATCGTTTGGTTTGTCCTGGTTGTTTGTATCTTTGTCTACACTGCTCTGTTTGACGTCATCTTCACCCAGTAGATTCAGAGCATCAGCCTTCTCTGTCTCATCACTTGGTTTGTCTGTTCCTTCGGCAACACCATCTTGTCCACCATCTGCTGGTTTGTCTTGGTCGTCACTCGGTTTGTCTTGTCCTTCAGCAACACCACCTTCGTGTTTGTCTAGGTCATCACCCGATGCAGCCTCATTGTCGTTAATAGGTTGGTAGTCAATACGGTAACCAGTGAAATCTCCTTCTGGTTTAGTCCATGTCAAATTGATGACATCTGTACTGCTAGACTCAATGTTTGGATCAACGACTGCATTGGGCTCTGTAAGAAATGAAATCAAATCCACAACAAATCAATTATTATATGGTTACTATAGAACTATGGAAACAAAACAGGTTGTATATGACTCAATGAACACTGAAACACAGTAAGAAATGATGAGTTATGCAGAAACACTACACATCTCTGTAATGAGTGGTGATGCTCCTGAAAAACTAGTGGTATAACAACTTGCTGTTTTAAACAGTATGTTCTGAATTTTCTTTGGCGCAGAAGCTGAATTTAGTGTTATTTCCATTTTCCCAACAATAGTTTAACAAAGAAGAAACCAGTTAGGTTGGGTGAAGTTTGGCACACTCGGATACATCTTTCGAGACCACACCCTTCCTACATCCCTGTAAAGGCAGGTATTCAATCAGTGCATCATACCTGTCCTATCATATGGTGCCGAGACATGGACTACCACCAAATGACTTGAGCAAGTTTGTTTGAAGACAATATCATTTATTCTCAAATATTCAAAATACAGCCTTATTTACTTGTCGTTTGCGTCAGCGTTGTCTTTTCACTCTCGGTGTCTTCATTGAAAGCGTATATCTCAAAGCCGTACTGCCGGCCTGGGGTGAGACCTTCAAACTTAGCTGTTGTCACATCTCCATCCTCAATCTTCACTTCTCCTGCGTCCTCAGGAATACAGACTACACGGTAAGCGGTTACAGTGCCCTCTGGTTTACTCCAAGTCACATCAATGGTGTCTGAAGTACTTGTGGCGTTAGGGTCTTTAGGCTGGTTGCTCTCAGGTTCTGTGGACATTAATAATAATAGTTAGTGCTGGGACTAGAGATCAAATCAAATCATTTAACATTGCCATGCTCTGTATCCCATAGCCAGAGGAAACCTGTGATGAGAAGACAATGATGATTTTATAGATTATGTGAGGGAGGAAAACTGCAAATGGAAAAACAAAAGTGGAGAAAACATAAATATTTCACACAGATGCAAAAATGACATCAACAATCTGTGAAAAAATACACATTGCAAAGTTAAGTCAATAATTTTGTTCAATATTTTGATTCTGGGTTTGGAGGAAAACCACACAAATAACGAGAAAAACATTCAAACTTTAAACAGATGCAAAAATGACATCAACAATCTGTGAAATAAAAACACAGTGCAAAGTTAAGTCAATAACATTAGTTAATATTTTGATTCTGGGTTGGGAGGAAACCCCAAATGGACACACACAAATGGAGAAAAACATTAATATTTGAAACAGATGCAAAAATGACATCAACAATCTGTGAAAAAAATCTACAGTGCAAAGTTAAGTCAATAACATTCTTTAACATTTTAATTCTGGGTTGGGAGGAAAACCCCAAATGGAGACACACAAAAAAGGAGTACAAATTAATATTTCACACAGATGCAAAAAATGACGTCAACAATCTGAAAATTGAAAACAGTGCAACTGTTATTCGATAACATTCTTTAGTATTTAGATTAAGGTGTGGGGAAAACAAAAGTGGACTAAAAATTTATTTTTCTAACAAAAGTAAAATACACATCAACAATCTGAAAACGAAAACAGTACAAATGTTAGTTATAATTCTTTGTAGTAAACAGTGATTAAAAGTTAAACATGTGTAAAACAATTTATTTCTTAGACAAAAGAATTACTCCATGAAAACAAACAATTCGTAGCTCCTTTTATTTAAACCTTAAAGGTGAAGTGAAGGTAATTTAAAAACTAATTTGAAGGTTATACAGAGACTTTCAGTGCAATGAATCAAACCAAAAACCACTCTCAGTGAGGACTGTGCAACATCAATCTCGGATGGAATGAATCCTCTTACTTGTACATGCAGTCAATACAACGGCTTCACTTTCTTTTTCACCACACACAGTAAAGATCTGTACGGTGTATTCCAGTCCAGCGTCTAAGCCATCAAACAGTCCATTCGTATTATCAGCTCCATCTAAACTCATTGTCTTCATTTGATTGTCTTCTGTTTTTCCAGTCTCCGTCTCCTTGGGCTCTTCTTCCATCGTCTCATCGGAGGTAGTGACATCTTTAGGTGAATCTTCGGGCGCATCTGATGTTGCTGCCTTATCTTCAGTTAGTGTTTTCTCAGGATCCTTGAATGCTTCCTTTATGGACTCTTCCATTGAGGTATCGATGTCTGGCACATCTTTAGATGAATCCTCATCGTTGGATGCATCCTCCTCCTTCAATTTTGTCTGACTGTCTGATACATCCATCTTCTCCTCTGAGGAAGGTGATTTCTCCGCCTCATCTTGAGTGGGTACATCTTCCTTGTTTCTTAGTCTGCAGGTGAGGCGGTATCCAGTCACCTCCTTCGATTCAGGTTTCTTCCAAGACACACTTATTGAAGATTTGGATGAGTTATCAATCAGAGGTTCTTGAACAGTTGGAATGACTGACGCTGCTATATTAGGATATTCAATGTGAAATCATGGAAAGAAAACATAAACTTGTAATAAGTCTGTTGGTATAGAATGATTTTGGAGCACCGCAAACCAGAAATGTTACCACTTCACACACAACAAAACACCATCTTAATATTACACATATGGTTTAATTGTCATGCTTTAACAAAACAAACATTATTGGCATCCCTGAACAAAGATATTGTTGGGAAACTGCCAACATTAGGGCTAGATAGCTCAGTTGGTAGAGTGCCAGCATGTTAATCAGGTGATCGCAGGTTAAAGTTCTGCTATAGTAATTTTTTAATATTAGATATGTAGGAACTTTTATCCTATATTGCAGTACAATTTACACAAGATCAAAAGTATATTACAAGTGAATTCTGTGCAAACAGTGCTTTATCACCACAAGCTTAAGACGTGACGGTGCCTTGCTCGGACTCACTTGTCTTTGCAGTTAGCTTGACTCGATCGCTCTTTCTATCGCCATCCAATGTATAAATCTTGATAACATAATCAACATCAGACTTTAGATCTTCTAAGTTGGCTTGAGTTGTATCTGGTTCAGAGATTTCTAACTCCTTCATGTCACCTTTGACCTTCTTCTCAGCGGAATCCATCTTGTCTTCAGATACATTTTTATCTTCAATGTCATCCGACTTCGGAATATCGTCCAGCTTGTTTTCATCTTCTTCCTTCTTGATTGATTTCTTTCTTTTGGATTTCTTCTTATCTTTGTTCTCAGCCTCTGAGGTCTTGTCGGAGTAGTGGATGAGATAGCCAGTGATATCTCCTTCAGGTTTCTTCCAGGAGATGGAGATGTTGGATGAGCCGGTTTCTACGACAATCGCTTTGCGTACTTTGTGGACTTTAGCTTCTACAAAAATTATTGTTTATGTTAAGTTTAAATTAATCTTCTGCTAGTTTCGTTAGCACAAATAAGCTCATAGTATATGGTGGGGCATTTATTATGAAATTCCTTTTTCTTTAAAGTGATGCATACAATATTTGAGGACTAATGAGAATTATTAAGAATATTTTTTTTTTAAAAAGTTTGTATGTTCAAGTATTCATTTAAACAATTTAAAGTATGATTTGAAACATTCTACTGTGTAAATGATAGAGAAGAAATATTTGAAATTGAGTAGAATATATGCAAGATGATGTGATTGTACAAAGAAATTTAATTTTCAATTAAGAAGTAAAATGAAGACTATACGCATATTATTCTCTTACTTGTTGCAATTTCCACAGTGACATTCTCCCCCTTGACATCTCCACATAATACAGACAAGTTCACAACATAGGTTACATCTGATTTTAACCCATCAAACTTGGCTTCACATATATCTGGATTATCCAGACGTAGCTCCTGCTGTGTTGTGTCATCAGGCTCTGCATTCTTTACAGAGCATTGTAGCTGGTACCCGCTCATGCCATCACCCTGGGGTTTAGTCCAGGTTATTGTCACAGTATCTGCTGTGCTGTCTGCTTTGGGGTCTGTCACTACTGGAATCTCCATGGGTTCTGTGAAGGTTAGGATATTCATTTAGCTATGATGATAGGAAGAGTCAACCTGTGCTTGGTGCAATCACAACAGACAAACACACAGAAAAAGAATTCTAAATAAGTGTGTAAACATAGTTTTTTCCGTGACTTGTAGTGGACCTTAAAAAAAGATGAGATAAAACAACTACAACTGAGACAAAAATTTCTGAGACTCAGATTTTGGCCTGAAAATTGAGACCGAGGCCGCGACTTCAACCAAAACAGAGACTAAAAGTCAGGTTCTTACACCAAGCCCTAAACCTGAAGGGCCAAGTCCGAAAACTTGAGACTTTCAACACTCGATGCCACAAACTTCTTAAAGTATGCATTGGAAATTTACTTCCTGAAGTATTCAAACTTTTAAACAAATGTATTGTACAGGTGCAGGATTACACTGTGCTGTCAACATCATGGATTGATGTGTCACTATTAAACACGACTCACTTGTCTTTGCAGTTAGCTTGACTCGATCGCTCTTTCTATCACCATCCAACGTATAAATCTTGATCACATATTCAACATCAGACTTAAGATCTTCTAAGTTGGCTTGAGTTGTATCTGGTTCCGAGATTTCTAACTCCTTCATGTCACCTTTGACCTCCTTCTCAGCGGAATCTTTCTCTTCCTCAGAGACTTTTTTATCTTCAATGTCGTCCGACTTCGGAATATCCTCCAGCTTGTTTTCATCTTCTTCCTTCTTGATAGATTTCTTTCTTTTGGATTTCTTCTTCTCTTTGTTCTCAGCCTCTGAGGTCTTCTCGGAGTAGTGGATGAGATAGCCAGTGATATCTCCTTCAGGTTTCTTCCAGGAGATGGAGATGTTGGATGAGCCTGTTTCTACGACAATCGCTTTGCGTACTTTGTGGACTTTAGCTTCTACAAAAATTATTGTTTACGTTAAGTTTATATTAATCTTCTGTTAGTTTTGTTAGCACAAATAAGCTCATAGTATATGGTGGGGCATTTATTATGAAATTCCTTTTTCTTTAAAGTGATGCATACAATATTTGAGGACTAATGAGAATTAGTAAGTATATTTTTTAGTAAAAAGTCTGTATGTTCAAATATTCATATAAACAATTTAAAGTAGGATTTGAAACATTCTACTGTGTAAATGATAGAGAAGAAATATTTGAAATCGAGTAGAATATATGTAAGATGATGTTATTGTACAAAGAAATTTAGTTTTCAATTAAGAAGTAAAATGAAGACTATACGCATATTATTCTCTTACTTGTTGCAATTTCCACAGTGACATTCTCCCCCTTGACATCTCCACATAATACAGACAAGTTCACAACATAGGTTACATCTGATTTTAACCCATCAAACTTGGCTTCACATATATCTGGATTATCCAGACGTAGCTCCTGCTGTGTTGTGTCATCAGACTCTGCATTCTTTACAGAGCATTGTAGCTGGTACCCGCTCATGCCATCACCCTGGGGCTTAGTCCAGGTGATTGTCACAGTATCTGCTGTGCTGTCTGCTTTGGGGTCTGTCACTACTGGAATCTCCATTGGTTCTGTGAAGGTTAGGATATTTATTTAGCTATCATGATAGGAAGAGTCAACCTGTGCTTGGTGCAATCACAACAGACAAACACACAGAAAAAGAATTCTAAATAAGTGTGTGAACATAGTTTTTCCGTGACTTGTAGTGGACCTTAAAAAAGATGAGATAAAACAACAACAACTGAGACAAAAATTTCTGAGACTCAGATTTTGGCCTGAAAATTGAGACCGAGGCCGCGACTTCAACCAAAACAGAGACTAAAAGTCAGGTTCTTACACCAAGCCCTAAACCTGAAGGGCCAAGTCCGAAAACTTGAGACTTTCAACACTCGATGCCACAAAACTTCTTAAAGTATGCATTGGAAATTTACTTCCTGAAGTATTCAAACTTTTAAACAAATGTATTGTAACATCATGGAGTGATGAGTCACTAGTAAACACGACTCACTTGTCTTTGCAGTCAGCTTGACTCGATCGCTCTTTCTATCACCATCCAATGTATAAATCTTGATCACATATTCAACATCGGACTTTAGATCTTCTAAGTTGGCTTGAGTTGTATCTGGTTCAGAGATTTCTAACTCCTTCATGTCACCTTTGACCTTCTTCTCAGCGGATTCTTTCTTGTCTTCAGAAATATTTTTATCTTCAATGTCGTCCGACTCTGGAATATCGTCCAGCTTGTTTTCATCTTCTTCCTTCTTGATAGATTTCTTTCGTTTGGATTTCTTCTTCTCTTTGTTGTCAGCCTCTGAGTTCTTCTCGGAGTAGTGGATGAGATAGCCAGTGATATCTCCTTCAGGTTTCTTCCAGGAGATGGAGATGTTGGATGAGCCTGTTTCAACGACGGTGGCTTTGCGTACTTTACTAATCTTATCAATCTCTGTATACGTATTAAACATTTGAAAAAATAAGCATATCTGAAAATGTATTAAGACTCAGATTGACGGAACTAAAATCATGTTTAAATTTGTTTTATACTTTGTTTTTGTTTTTGTACTTTTTAATACAAGACATGTCAGGGCTCAAAATTAACACTGGACTGCAGGCCTGAGGCCAGTGATTTTAGCATCGGGCCAATAAAATCACAACCGTACCAGCCCGATGGTCTTGTGATTTTCAGTTGAAAAAAAAAAATACCTCATTGTGTAATACCTTTGTGCAAATGTTGAATATGGATCTGATAAATATCTTTAAATTCTGTTGAGAATTGAAGTGTACCTACACATAAGATAAATGAGACAGATCTTCTCTTAGTGCTTGTTCAACTCAATTCGTATCTGGTCTTGTAAAACATATTCAGGTGTATATGGGTGTTATTTCCTAAGTCATGGGTGTTATGTCCTTAGTCATGGGTGTTATTTCCTAAGTCATGGGTGTTATTTCATTAGTATTGGGTGTTATTCCTTAGTCATGGATGTTATTCCTTAGTCGTGGGTGTTATGTCTTAAGTCATGGGTGTTATTTCCTAAGTCATGGGTGTTATTTCATTAGTATTGGGTGTTATTCCTTAGTCATGGATGTTATTCCTTAGTCGTGGGTGTTATGTCTTAAGTCATGGGTGTTATGTCCTTAGTCATGGGTGTTATTTCCTTAGTCATGGGTGTTATTTCCTTAGTCATGGGTGTTATTTCCTTAGTGAGGGTGTCATTTCCTTAGTCATGGGTGTTATGTCCTCAGTCATGGGTGTTATTTCCTTAGTCATGGGTGTTATTTCTTAAGTCATGGGTGTTATTTCCTTAGTCATGGGTGGTTATGTCCTTAGTCATGGGTGTTATGTCCTTAGTCATGGTGTTATGTCTTAAGTCATGGGTGTTATTTCCTAAGTCATGGGTGTTATTTCATTAGTATTGGCTGTTATTCCTTAGTCATGGGTGTTATTTCCTTAGTCATGGGTGTTATTTCCTAACTTATGGGTGTTATTTCCTTAGTGATGGGTGTCATTTCCTTAGTCATGGGTGTTATGTCCTCAGTCATGGGTGTTATTTCCTTAGTCATGGGTGTCATTTCCTTAGTCATGGGTGTTATTCCTAAGTCACGGGTGTCATTTCCTTAGTCAAGGGTGTTATTTCCTAAGTCATGGGTGTTATTTCATTAGTATTGGGTGTTATTCCTTAGTGATGGGTGTTATTTCCTTAGTGATGGGTGTTATTTCCTTAGTGATGGGTGTTATTTCCTTAGTCATGGGTGTTATTTCCTTAGTCATGGGTGTTATTTCCTTAGTCATGGGTGTTATTTCCTTAGTCATGGGTGTTATTTCCTTAGTCATGGGTGTTATTTCCTTAGTCATGGGTGTTATTTCCTTAGTCATGGGTGTTATTTCCTTAGTCATGGGTGTTATTTCCTTACTTATGGGTGTTATTCCCAACGGGACTTACTCGTCTGGACTAATGCAGCTTCACTTTTTTTCTCTCCATACATAGCAACAATCTGCACCTCATACTCCTGGCCTTCTTCAAGCTTCTCAAACTGCGCCTCTGTGACCTCCCCTGTGTCTAGGGTTATGCTGTGGGGTGTGTCACCCTCCCCTGCTCCCTTTAGGGTACATGTGATATCATACCCAGTGACATCCGCCTCCGGTTTGACCCACGTCACAAGAATAGAGTCACCAGATGCCTGTGCCTTTGGCTCAGACACTGATGGTATAGATGCTGATTCTGTGTAATATAACAAGTCATTGAAACTATTGGCTTATCCAAGATGGCTGTTGGCTATGGCTGCCGGCTTGGACCGCAATAGCTGTAGCCATAGCCATTGATTTATCCCAGCCATATTGACTCAGTCAGGTTTAAGACACACCAAGCGTGCTTAGAAGACAACCACAAGTGTAGTTTAGTATAACGACAACACGTTAGAATTGTGAGAAACAAAGTAGCCTACATCATCACAGATGTACTCCAAACTATCCTGCCAAAGCAGAATGCCTCCAATCTTGCCAAGTCTAGATGGGTATTGTTCAAATCGATGATGTGGATTACAACTTATAAATCATGATGGTTTGTAACTTGTTAATTTATCCCTGATGCAAAAATTAACATCTATTAAATCGTTGCAGTACCCAATGCCAAGGATTCGAACTACTTCTAGCCATCGGGTTAGCTCGGTGGTCTTGTGGTAAAACATCTGCTCTAGCAATGCAAAGGTCGTGGGTTTGAATCCCACCCGAAGGATTTGCCTGTGGATTTTTTTTTCACAGAGCTCGGGAAAGTACCGAGTATACAGTGCTTAATACACATAGGTGTTAGGGTAAAAAAAACAAAATTAATTTGTAACTTGGTTGAAATAACTTCTGTCAAGTTCATTTAGTCATTAATTTTTGCAAGTTAATCAAGCCTTGTTTATATCATTGGGGTATTTCTATTTAGTATTAGCCATTTTTCTTGGGATTATTTTAGTTGAAAGCAATTTACACTATGGCTATAGTGATAGTGTAAACATGCGCCATGTGCTGAATAAAGACTTGTAATTTTTCACAATATAACAATAAACAAACACACAATTGATGTGGTAAAAATATTTATCCGACTGAAAAAGCTTTACATAAAATCAAATCAATCATATTACATTGGGTACTACACCAATGTATCTGTCGGATAGTGAAAATACACATTTTTGAAATCAAGAAATGTAAATGATTACATTGGTGCACTGTGCAGACTAATAAACAGCATACATCATCAGCATTGTGAAGACAATCAGACATAGTCTGGTGCATGTCACTCCGTGCTCACTCTTCACCCTGACTCACTGGTTGTAGCGTTCACTTTAACCCTCTCACTTTCCCTATCGCCATCTACGGTATAAATCTTGATGAGATATTCTGTGTTCTCTGAGAGTTTCTCAAAGGAAGCTGAGGTCATCTTGGGGTCGTCTAGCTTCAGCTCATCACCGGATGACTCTTTAGCATCTTTAGAAGCACATGTCAGGCGGTACCCACTAACACCGCCCTCTGGAGTCTTCCAAGACACTGTGATGCTATCTACAGTACTTTCTGATGTTGCCTTGCGTACTTTGTTAACCTTGGCTAGTTCTGATTTTGAAGAGAATGTTATTTGTATGAAAAGAAAAGTCTAATTAGAGATGCTTTAAAAAAGAAAGAAAAAACACACACACACAAAACCTAACAAACAAAACAAAACAAAACAAATTTGTCATTACAGATTTCATGTTTTTTCACCAACTTTTAACTTTGCAATTTGAAAAAAGGTAACAACAGAAACCTAAATATTGCCGTTATCATATTTATGTTTCGAAAATGTTCATGAGTTATGATTAAGCTTTTTGGATAAAATTCTATCGAATTTTCTCTCCTAAAACCAATGATAAACGTGGGGATACTGTGTTCAATAGAAGAGTGGAATAACAACTCTTGACAAACTATGCTTAAAGGAACATTACAGAATTGGTTTTTGCTAACAAAACAGTTGCTGGCAGTGTAAGCACTTTATGTAATCCACCGTATACATAAACTGACAAACCTGTAGAAGTTTGAGATCGATCGGCCATCTGGGTCACGAGAAAATAGTGAAAAACCGATTACACATTTGCATGAAATCATATAGGTTCAACAAATGAATAAAACGCTCACTGAGCGATAAACTCCAATCGGAAAATTAGTTTATTAATTTCTCATCAAATATGGCATTTCAGACAGAAATATTTCAAGGGATGTTTTCTACTATCATCATCATTAGACCATGAAAGTTTGATGTAAATCTGTGATCAAAAGTATATTTTACAATTACCAATTCTGTAATGTTCCTTTAAGTTCTTGTTGACTTGAGAATTGTGCTGATGAGCCATCCCATGTTCCTTGATGATCAGAATGAATGTGCTCTTCCAAATACCAATGATTTATCATCTCTTTACGATGTTTCTTGATGTCTAGACGATTGAAATGAATGTACTCTACTCTTCAATACACTAATGGGCGGTCGGGTTGGCGTAGTGGTCATCTTTCCTCTTTCCTACCTGATTGCGTGGGTTTTCCTTGGAATAATTATCTGGTGTTTTCCTCCCACATCTAAAAAAAGAAACTTCCTTTCTCGTCTTCTCTCCATGGGAGTCTTGGTTAGCCCAGTGATTAAAGCCGCTTTTCTGAGAATTTGACGCCCTCGCTGGCTTCACAACCAGAATTAATAAATCAAATAAAAATACAAATCAATTACACGACAGTAGCACACTCACCTGTTCTAGCTGTTACGGTCATCTTGTCACTCTCTTGGTCATTGTACACTGTATAAACCTCCACCGTGTACTCCTGACCCGATGATAACCCTTTGAACTCTGCCGTTGTCTTATCGGCCCCACTCATCTTGATCTCTGGTGTAGCGCCCTCTGCTGGCTGGATCAGGAGATGGTATCCATTCACATCCCCTTCTGGTTTAGCCCAGGACACGGTCAGCGAGTCGTTGGTTGATTTGGTAGACTTCACTTCTGATACTGTCAACACGTGAATTTCTGGCAGTTCTGAATGGAAAGAATGGTGGAAAATTTAAAATATGGTCTTAAAGGGAGTGGATGCTTTTGGTAATTACTCAAGAAATACATTACCATAAAAACTTACTTGTTAGGGAGCACCTGAGAGCTGCTGATAGTATAAAGCATTGTGAGAAATGACTCCCTCTGATTTAATGTGGTTTTTGAGAACGACAAAGATTCTCACTAAAATATTTGAATATGAGAAAGGTTTCAGGCATGAAGCATTTCTCAGGCATTTAAAGCACACAATTCTATGCAACAAGGTGTTTTCCCATTATTTTCTTGCAACTTTGATGACCAATTGAGCCAAAATTTTCATAGGGTTGGTTATTTTATGCATATGTTGGAATAAACCAAGTGAGGATACTAGTCTTTGACAATTACCAAAAGTATATCCTGCTATTAATAAAACTAAGACTATGTTTTAAGGATTCTGACCAGAGGTGACAGAGGTTTATAAATAGTGGAAAAGTCAATAGTATTTAACTTTCAATTCAATTCATAAATAACGTTCAACTTTTTGAACTTATTTGTTAAAGAAAAAAGAATGGGTTTTTAATATTGATGTTTTTT